>KQ994524.1:172645-193676 GCA_001598015.1 Dorcoceras hygrometricum
ACCCTCAATGGTTCAGGGATACAGCTAGCCGTGGGCCCACAACCATTGTGGCTCCGGAATCACAATTCCGGACTTGCCCATCGGATCATGGTAAAGCGTCTAGCAACATCGCCCCATGATCCCCTAGGTATCACTGATAGTGCCTGCAAGAACCAGTTGGTCGTGGTTAGCGTACAGTACGGTCCTTTCAATCCATATATCCCGATCAGATCAACGACCATTGGTAAATCGAGAGTCGCCATAGATCCGATAGCTATGCATACATCTTGAAGATCGAATAGTGACATCGCGAGTGTAACTAGGTAAACACATTTACCTAAAACACTTCTAGTACTCTGGCCAGAGATTTATACACTATTATCCCCTCAGATAGCATAGGACATCCACGCATGTCTGCGAGCGGTGAATCCTCTACAACGATGCATCGACTCCTACATGCATCGGGGTCTCACCCAATCCCGACGCCTTACGACCCCAAGTGAGTCGGCAAACGGGTCAAAGTGAGACGCCTATCATGTAGAGTCTCAATGACGTTTCGAGTCGTGAGGACTAATCGGTACAACCAAGACCTCGGACTTATCCACTCGACAAATGGTAACCACTTGGAAAGTCCGAACGAGGGTAGTTCGATAGATCATCAGGTCACTATCTATCTGCATGCTCAGAACATCACAATGTTCCCTACCAATGAAACATGGTACTTCGCATCGCAGATACTAGTCTCGAACTCGGGCGGCCTTATCCTCATTTTGACGGTCCAATCGACTAGGAACATGTTTAGAATACACAGCGACTATTAGATGTGTTTCATGATAGCCGTCATACCCACTATCACATCTAACATACGCTTTAGTGCATTCTAGGTCTTTACTCAACGCAATTGTAAATCATTATACACACAATGAAAGTAAAGAATGCCATATGGATAAATCCGAATATCATATATAAAGATTGTCATATACAAGAGTCTATAAACCCACACGCCACAAGTTGGCTAGTTGGGCATCTACTCTAACAAGTGGAGGGCTAGGTTTTCTCTATTTTTTTGTTTTTGTGAAGAGTTGTGTTGCATAATGGTGTATATTAGGGTCTTATGTGGGTTATTTAAAATAGTTAAAGTTGTTACTCAATATAATAAAAGTGTCCACAAAAAAAGAATTCCTTTTCCTCCTTGAATTTTCGAAAATTAGGGGGAGTAGGTGCAAGTGTGTAAACTTGTATTTTTTTGTAGCAAAAGTGCTAATCATCTAAAAGAGTGAAATTCTCAATCCCTAATGGTTTGCAAAAATTTAGAAGTATGTCAAAACGAAATTCCTCTCCAATGTTCACCTTCTAAAATAGAAAGTTTCAAGGCATGGGGAATGACTTCGCGAATGAATTTAAAAAAATAAGGATCGCCCGCGTCTCGGTGTCCTCGTCAAATCCTTTCCAACCTCGCATCATCTACATCAAAAATCTCAAAAGAACTCGATGTCGGACTTAAATAAATCAAATAGCATAACTCATGCGAATAAATAAATAGTAAGGCATGCGATTTAGGTAGGAAAATTCCTAGGCGTTACATGAAGTCAATCTCTCGTCTCCGAGGGAATCCAGTAATCTCATCTTGAAACACATCAGGGAACTCCGAGCAATCGTCACATCACTCAACTCTATCCAAGATTCTTGGAAAACATCCAGGGCATAAATCATGAACCCTGAATTCTCTAGCGATAACAGGCTAAACATTTCCATGGCAGACACTAGTAGAATCTTCGATCACGAGTCAGCATCATAAAAATCTCATTTTTTCCCAAATTGAGGTCTAAACCTCACTACACCATGGAAACAATCAACAGTCGCTCTATAAACAGACAACACATCCATTCCCAAGATGCAGTCAAAATCTCTAATCTCCAGAGAAATCAAATTTGTCACCAACACATTCGCATCAAATCTAATCACACAAGCGAAAACCACTTCAAAGACATCAACCACACGCCAGCAGGAGTAGAAACAGATACAACATCACACAGTGGGGTAGACCTCAACCCACACTCATTCACAAACAAATCAGATATAAAAGAGTGTGATGCTCCAGTATCAAACAAAACTCGTGCAGGAAATCAAATATAGCACAAGTACCTGCAATAACTCCTCCAGACATATCATCATCTTGCTCTCTCGTCAAGGCATTCACCTGAGCTTGCTGTGGTCCCAAAAACTGAGGTCCAGAAGATCTTCCGAACCTAGACGGTTCTAGGGGTTAGAATCCTGATCGTTGGGACTGAGAAAAAGGTTGCGGTCTCTACGAAGAACCACCACCTGAACCTTGCTTCGCGTGATTTGAGGGCTGTCCTCCCATCAAAGGAAAAACTCTCGCAAAATGTCCAGGCTGCCCACACCTATGGCAAAGACCCTGAACTCCACGGCACTGCGAAGTTATGTGTCTACCTCCACACTGACCACACGGCACTCCTCCAGAGCCACTACCACCAGAACTAACAGAACAAGAAGTACTCGAATTTGACCGTCTCCTAAGCTGCTTCCCTCGAGGATTGAACCTCTGGCGATTCGACTGCGACATCTGAGGGGGTTGAAACGATTGCGTCGCTTCTGGAACGGGTAGGAAACTGTGTCCAACTATCGGCTGAACCTGATTCTGCACTTCCAAAAGACTCTCCTCAATGTCCACCGCTCTATCCACTGCCTCAGCATAAGTCATAGGAGAACCAGCTAACACCATACGGAACAAATCAGGCCTCAAACGTCTTAGAAACTTATTCCTCTTCATCCTCTCCTGGTTAGCAACGTGGGGAACATACGATAGAAGCGAAGAAAACTGTCTAGCGTACTCGGCTACCCTCAAGTTCCCTTGCTTCAGATTATCGAACTACCACTCACGGTTATTATAGTACGACTCAGGGGTATACTCCTGTCGAAATGCTGCATAGAAGCTCTCCTAAGAAATCAAAGTACCACTCTATCTCATGACTCGGGAAGTATCTTTCCACCAGCGCTGAGCTTGATACCTCAACTGCAACACAGCCAACTTCAATATCCTCTCCTGAGAGTACTCCACCGTGTCAAACAACTCCTCCATATGCTCCAACCAGCCTTCAGCCATCAGACCACTCTCGGCGCCAGTGAACGTAGGGGGATTCATCCTCTGGAATCTAGCCAGAACTAGATCCATATCACCAACCTGTCTAGTCAGATCGTCCACCTCAACTTCTGCCTGTCCGGATCGAAGGCGCAAAGGCACACTCTGATGCTCAACATCCTCATCGCTATAAGGGGCTCTAGACTCCTCAACTGTCTGCCTAGTGATTCTACCTCTACCTCTCATCGGTTGCATCTACCAAAACTCAGATGTAAGAACTAAAAGCAGATAGATCACAGAGGCATATATCACAATCATAGAGTAAATCACAAACAAAGACTCAAACTCTGTGCCTAGACTCGAGTGTAATGAAAAAGAATCGAGCTTATCCCAGTTTAAGCTCTGATACCAAAATGTCAGGCATGGTGCGCTAAATCATTGATTAATGACTAAATTAATCTTAATTACACGGAAGCATCAATTATGGGCTAAAATTTTTCGTTTTGGGCCTGAACTAAAGTCAACTCTTAAAATACAGACATACTTAAATTATGGATTTTGACTCAAAAATCCAACAACATCGATAGCAACAAATACAAGTAGAATACAAATACAGATCCCTAATACATAATCACGTAGGACATCCCCTGGTTGAATACATAGTATAAAAACTGGGACTCAAAACGGGGATCTAACAGCTGACGCTCCACTCGGTCCCGCTGGATTACCTGAAGATCCTACGAAGGCCAACACAGACCAAAGCAACCCCAAAAATGGGAAAATAAAACGAGGTCAAACCTAATTACGAAGAGCACAACCATATCATACATGCAATATCCCAAGCGTGCAATGCATGTGGGCTCCCAAAAATCATCGATAAACAAGGCACAACGAATCAGCTGTGCAAAAATCATAATCCTGTGATATTCAGGTACGAAAAATCCACCGCCCATCATAGTTTAGTGGTATTCAGGCACGACGACTCAGCCGGTCACCACTATGTATTGATATTCAGGCACGACGACTCAGCCGACCATTCACGGTATCAAGGAATCAGGCTCAATATGTATGCGTGAATGCCAGACAACATCAACATACTAAATGCATAATAATTAGGCACAATCATCAACAATCTGTCAATATCAGCACGGCTAGATAATTCAACTAGCACATCACCACTGTAACTCAAGTACACAGGAAATAATCTCATGCTGATATTAGCACTATTAAAATACGCTCTATCCGTACCTCACTCTCTACACCGCTGCTACCTCAAAAGATCACACAGGGGGACACGTCCAGCAGCTCACGCATGAGAACACAGCTCCAACAGCTCTCGACGAACACCTAACAGAAACTGCTCGAACAATCACGTAGCTACCACCTGCTCAGCCATACCTAAACAGCTCAAGGACAACTATACTGGAACAGCTCCAACAGCTCTCGACGAACACCTAACAGAAAACTGCTCGAACAATCACGTAGCTACCACCTGCTCAGCCATACCTAAACAGCTCAAGGACAACTATACTGGAATAGATTTGGGTGCTACCAACAACCCAACACAAACCGATACCTTAAACAAGATAACCAGCTCAAATCGAAGCTCAGAATAAGAAAAAATCACTTACCCAAAGCTTCTTAAGAACGAAAGAAATACTGGCCAGAAATCGTGAAGATATTCGAACACTGCTACTACTTCGTGCTCCCTCAACTCATCGATCCAAAGCTCCAAATTGGTAACAATCGAAAGATCTAGGGAAGAGGAGCTCAGCGCCACCAACCTTTCTCAAAATGGTGGCGTAAATCAACGACAATCGCCGGATTTGTGTTCGGATGAACAGTAAGGGTTTGGAATAAAATATAAGTCGAAAGCTCTCTTGGGCAAGAAGATAGAAAATATGGGATCTCAAATCGTCTAAGTGTTGGTCAACACATATATATATATTCTGCAGTCAACACTACAGTGCCACCGACCAAATCAGATCTGAGCACTTAACCAGCTTTGACTCCTCTACGCTAACCAAATCTGAATACCACCAAACGACATCGTACCGGGGTCCAGCTCTCATCAAATCTGATGCTAGCTAAAAGACGTCGCATTTATCATACTCAGCCAGCGCCAAATCTGGTATACGCCAAACGACATCGTATCGCTTATACTCAACCCGCGTCTACCCGAATAATCCAAAACGACATCGTTTCGTCTCCCGCTCAGGACAACTCTCTCATTTCCCCGAGGGTCAGATCTGGACACCCAGATCTTACTCAAATCTGAGAACAACAAATCGGTCTACTCAAACCACGAACCAAACCGATCCTCACAGTGCCTCTAATTCACTCATGGTATTCTCCAAATCTGAACTCCAACTGCTCCCGATACACCAAATCTACCCAGCGCTTGCTCTCTCTCTCTCCCTTCACTCCATGATACACACCCGATACACTTCTAAGTCAAATCCGAAGCTCCTTAACAGCTTACTCAGCACGAGATACCTCTCGGGACTAAATCACCATTCAGATTTGACTAATTTGTTAGTTACTAACTAACAATTTCCAGTCCTGATCAAATCAGCTCACGAAATCAAATTTTGCTGTTTCCTCTAATCTGCTCATAACACGCCACTAATCATACCAATTACAGTCCACACACTTAAGTTACGCGCAATTTAAAGTTTTAATAGTTGAAAATCAGCACGCAACTGCGAACTAGATCGGTGTCAAGCTGGACCAACAACTCTATGAGCTGGTATAGATTACCAGCTTCTCTGCAAGCTGGTTAGCACAGACGATCTGGTTCCTTAAATCCTGAGCTGCAATAGCTCAGTGTTCTTGAATGTTACTGAACCGAGATACAGATTGAGTAACAAATTAAAATCATGCGAAAACAACTCAAACTGAAATCTTATATTCGAAAGCCTTTAAACAGTTTTAAGCGTAGTAAAAATATATGCAATGCGTGAATGTAAATGCAGAAAGCTGTAAAGAAATACGTTGCGATTTGTTTGTGGAAGTTTGGAGCTGAATCTCCTACGTCTCCCCTTCTTCCGCAATGGGGAAGGATCCACTAGAAGACTTTGATTGCAGCGACCCTCTCTACAACCCACTCCTACGACCAGCAGCCACAATAACTCCTAGCAACCACCACTGCACACCAGCCTGCAAGCTGCATGTGTCTAACTCACTTCTTTATTGCCTCAGTGAGAAAGGCTGCAGATACTTCTTTAACGTCTCAGTGCGAAAGATAACTAGACTTGTTTAACGTCTCTGTCCAAAGAATACAATGTAGAGTTTTATATTTGATTCACCCAGCTAATCTAATCAGCAATCTCAAATATATGTGAGTGAATCATGTGTGAGATTACAGTGTATGCTCAATATCTCAAAGATAAATCTCACACACTGGGAAGTGCTCCTGTCTGAGCTGGTTTCACCAATGTCTTCCCAGATCTTGTGTTGTGCGTTATGGTGTTTTATATTTCTGATTCGCACAAAACTTCGCTCTTTGCTCTGCGCTTTTCTTTTGTTGTGTGCGCCTCTCTCTCCCTTTGTTCCCGCATAATTCTGCTTGTGCTCTGCTCTTGTTATTTATAGCTTGGCGCGGAGAATAATCCGTTTGACACAAAGTTGTAGCCGTTGAAAGTCTTCTGACAATTTTGTTGTAACGTCCCAGTTTTAACGACTGTCCCCCCACTGTACCAACACTGGTCTTTCCAGCGTGTTTTGTCCTCACTCGCACGCACCCTGTGAAACTTCCCAGGGGGGTCACCCATCCCAAATTTGTCTCAAGTCAAGCACGCTTAACTTTGGAGTTCTTATGCGATGAGCTCACGAAAAGAAAATGCACCTTGTTTATATGAGCAGTACCAATTAAATATGATAAGCCTTCCTCAACTAACCTGAATTACATCTATAACTTCCTAGTCTCGGAATCCCTCTCATTATGATGTGGGATCGGTTTATTCATGTGCCCCTTTGCCTAGAAGCTTGCTAGAAGCCACTCATTGTCCGTACAACCTCTTGGAACCGACGATCACTCCCCGCCCTCTTTAAGCCCCGGTCCTCACATGCCCACTAGCTTACCGCTTGGATTCGTCCCAACCACACCGTACTAAGAGAGGTTGGCTTTGATACCAAATGTAATGTCCCAGTTTTAACGACAGTCGCCCCACTGTATCAACACTTGTCTTTCCAGTGTGTTTTGTCCTCACTCACATGCACCCTGAGAAACTTCCCTGGGGGTCACCCATCCCAAAATTGTCTCAAGTCAAGCATGTTTAACTTTGGAGTTCTTAAGCGATGAGCTCTCGAAAAGAAGATGCACCTTGTTTATATGAGTAGTACCAATTAAATCTGATAAGCCTACCTCAACTAACCTCAACTACATCAATAACTTCCTAGTCTCGAAATCCCTGTCATTCCGATGTAGGATCGGTTCATTAATGTGCCCCTTTGCCTAGAATCCTGCCAGGAGCCGCTTATTGTCCCCTCTTTGAGCCCCGGGCGTCACATTTATACTTTGCGTCCTTTGTCTTTTAATGATTCTGCAGGATTTATATTTAATTTAAGCACGTGAGCACTGTACTTTGAGAGGACAATACAACAAATCGATCTGAATACTGAAAAGCAGTATTCGTATAGTCTTGTATTAAAATCACTTTGCTCGTAGATTTGATAGCATCTGTCATGCTATCCGAACTGGTTTGTCCTTTACCAGTTTACTAGCTTGCCTCTATTCTGGTTTGTGCTGAGCTGATCTTTACTTCGAGCTGTTCTCTTCTTTTCTTCTTATCTGCTCTTGAGCTGCTCTGTTCTGTTCTTTCCTGCTCTTGAGCTGCTTCGAGCCAGCTTGTTCATCATACTCAGAAGGTCGCTTTTCTGAGATGGTTTCTCAGCTGGTTTCCTTCCCAGCTGGTTGCTTCTTTCTTTACAGCAGCCTTCTTCTTCCCCATCATAAGCATCCAGCTGCTGGGATCCTTGATCAGGTTTTCTCTTCCCTGATCTGGTTTACCAGCTCGGATCTATTCTTCTCGTCAAGAGCCATTGTGTGCTTGCCTATTCACTTGATCCATTCAGACACCTATTTCAAACCATCGGCAAGCACACCGTTCTTTCACTGGTTGAGCTGCAATATTGAACCAGTGAATATATCCCATATCCTATGGGATATAATACCCAGTTCAGATTTAGTCCCCAAGGACTGAGATCCCTATGATGAACTGTTTACAAGTGCGTTCTGTGATCAGACCTGCACTTGATCAGTGCACTTGTATTCGGCTCTGAACTTGGAACACCTCGCTTGTACGCTGCACTTGATCTGCTCTTGAGCCTTTCTGCACTTCATCTCTCTGTGCTTGAACTTTGAACTGCTCTTGAACTGCTCTTGCATCAAGCTGGTAGACCAGCTTGGTGTTCCCTGCAATCTGGAAGACTTCTTCTGTACCATCTCAGGCGTCCCGTCACTGTTCCAGCATATATATCTTCAATCGAACCAGCTTAGGCGTCCCCTTACTGTTCCAGTTTGGATATCTTTCTTTCTTCTTAATCAAATGCACTGCACAAGTCATATAAACCGTTAGTAATATATTAACAGATTTTGTGTCAATCAAACTTAGATTCTGATCTGTAAAAATAGATTAAACACTCTTGCATACACTTGAATTTAGAAAAGAAATCAACACCACCATTTCCATCACGTGGTATTAAATATGCATTTATTCATGAAGAATTATTATTTGTAAAAATATTTAGACCTTCATCTTATGCAAAATGTTTCCTATGGCCCGACCGTATTCTAGTTAGGAAGGAGAGGAAGTTGCGGAATAAAGTGATTAAGATAGTCAAAGTCAAGTGGCTAAATCACTCGGAGGAGGAAGCTAGAGTCTCTTTGAATTTCAAGGACGAAATTTAATTTACGTGGGGGGTTAGGGAGGGGGGGAAGGGGACGGGTTGTAGCATCCGATGTCGGATCATGCAAGCCGTATGCATGAGATAAATGTTTTAAATGATTTAATTTCATGGATTAGGTTTTTAAAATATTATTGATGATTTTATTTATGAGATTGCGTTTCTTGCGATTTTGTGATTTCAGGTGAATATTCAATACCGAGTCGTGGAAAGGAGATCATGGACGATAGTGGGATGACTTTAAAATGTTTCACAAATTATTTTAAAGAGTTTAGGAGACAAAAATATTTATACAAGAAAGAATTTAATGTTTTGAATAGCGGATCGACAAAAACTCAATTTTTGAGCATTTTGCCGTTTATTCAATTTTTTTCTTACTTCAAGCGGGTAACCGAAAAATATAATTTTTGAATACCAAGGTTTTCTTCATTCCATGATATTAAAAATATTAAATGAGCATGCTTAATATTTAATTTGGGCTTGAGTTTGTGCATTTAAAAATTTAAAGTCCAGCGGGCCAAAATAACATCCACTACACAAATATAGCATAACCTAAACCTTTGGATCCCTAGCCAATGTTTTCTTTCATCATATTTATTCCCTAGAAGCAGCCGGCACCACCTAAAAACATACGGGAAAAAAACACGGCCTTCAAGGAGCAAAAAGGCGTATGAAATCGCCTCCCAATTCATCTCGACGCTTCCGGTAACGTGTATTCACAATTTTATATCGAAAAGTAATATTTAAACCTTATTTTATGACACATTCAGATCATTATACGTATGTATGTTTTTAATTATGGATGAGAAATGATTTGAATGAATTTTGTACAACATTTTTTTGGATTCTGCATGTTGTCGCCTTCCTATGTCTTATGCTTATTAGTTTGATGTTGTACCACTGCCCAAAGGTGTCCAGGGATTGTTGCTGTCATTAGAGGACCTTTATGTGGATGTTAGGGTGATTTTAGAAGGCTTAGAACATGAAGGTTGAGGTCTGGGATGTCTAGGATGGAGGCTGGATGTTGGATCTGTTTTGAAAATTAGAATCTAAGTTTTGATTCACACAAATTGCTTCTATTGTATTAATGCTCTACTTGACATGCGAAAATTGCTTAGACTGGAGTAGACATGAAGATATCCAAACTGGAACAGTGAGGGGACGCCTAAGCTGGACTGGTCTAAGATATCTAGCTGGAACAGTAAGGGGACGCCCAAGCTGGTAAACAGTTTACTTCCAGAAGTTCAGGGAACACCAAGCTGGTTCACCAGCTGGGAGTAGGAGCAGCACAAAGATCAAGAGCAGAGTAATAAGAACAGTTCAAGCACAGATCAAGCAGAGTTGAAGTATAGAGGATGAAGCGCAGAATTGCTCAGTGCAGATCAAGTGCAGCGCACAAGGGCAGTGATTTAGTGCGAAGCCAACGCAATCTCGGAGGCCTAAATGAAGGAGCTCGTTTAGGCCTATCCACTGAGAAACTAAGAAGCAAAAAGAAATCAGCTCAGTGGCTCTCAGCAGAGAAGAGAAAACCCGATCAGGGTTCTGGCTCAGCTGGATGATTATGAGATGGATGCTGAGGCAGGAGTCGGAAAGCATGAGGAAGGTCGACGCCTGCAATAACGTAAAGACGGAAAGACCCTCGTGAGAAGCAACCAGCTGGAGGAGTAAACCAGCTGAGAGACCAGCTCAAAGAAGCGACCTGCTGAGTATGATGAACAAGGTGGCTTCAAGCAGCTCAAGAGCAGACAAGAAGAGAGCAACTAAAAACCAGCTCGTATAGAAATAGAAGATGCCATCAAATCTACGAGTTGGTAAACCAAGCTGGTTAAGATCAAACCAGCTCAATCAACAAAGCAGAAGTTGTCTAAGTTCAATATAAGAAATTAGACAAAACAACAAGCAAAGCGATTTGAATACAAGGCATTACGCAGACTACTTTTCAGTATTCAAATCGATTTGCTGTGATGTCTTCTCAAAGTACAATGCCCACGCGCTAAAAGCCAAATAGCCTGCAGAAGCATTAAATGCAAAGGACACAAAGTACAACCATGCCAGAACCTTTTCAGAATAATTATCAACGGCTGGAAAGATGTGTCCAACGGGAAAAATCTGCACAAGGCTATTTATATGAAGAAGACAATGAGTAGATAAAGGAGAAAAAGGCGCAATAGAACAGAAGAAAAAGATGCGCAAACAGAGAGAGTATAGTTGTGCAAGTCCAAATAGAAAATCAAGAAACTCACAACATTGAACCTGGGAAGACAATTAAAAACCAGCTCGAACTAGGAGCACTTCCCAGGGTGTGAGAGATTTAATCATTGAAAGACTGTTCTTACACTTTAAATCTCACACACACACATTCACTCATATTCTAGAGTTGAGCGAAAAAGATTAGAGTGAATGTGATTCAATACTCTCCATTGTAGTCTTTGGACAGAGACGTTAAACACGTCTAGTTGTCTTTCGCACTGAGACGTTAAAGAAGTGTGTGTAGTCTTTGGACAGAGACGTTAAACAATTCCTTGTAGCCTTTCTCACTGAGGCGTAAAAGAAGTGAGTTAGACACACGCAGCTTGCTGGTGTGCAGTGGAGTGGCTAGGAGTTGTTGCGGCTACGGGTCGTAGAAGTAGGTTGCAGTGGGGGCGTTGAAATCAAAGTCTTCTAGTGAATCCTTCCCATTGCGGAAGAAGGGGAGACGTAGGAGATTGAGCTCCGAACTTCCATAAACAAATTCAGCATATTTTCTTTACGGCTTTCAGTACTTGCATTCATACGCACTGCACATTTGTTTAACGCATAAAACTGTTCAATTGAGATTTCGAATTTAGAGTGCAGTTTGAGTTATTTCCGCATGATTATCATTCATTACTCAATCTGTATCTCGGTGCACAAGTGTTCAATAACACTTAGCTATTGCAACTCAAGATAATTTAACCAGATTGTTCGGCCGTGTGTCGAGCTGGTTTCAGCATCCAGCTTGAATCAGCATGTTGAGCGCTTGCTTTGTATCAAGATGGTTTCAATAACCAGCTGGAACCAGTTTGGATATCGCAACCCGGCTTCAATGCCTTGCTGAATCCTGCGTCTTATCATTCGATCTGGTTACACCCTCTAAGTTCTGATTATTGTCAATATAACAAGCATATATAGGGTTAAAATCGATCCCAACAAGTGGTATCAGAGCAGGTTGTTCTTGAATAGTGCATTTTCTTCGAAAAATGTTTTTAAACAGTTTATTAAAATATGCTCTGATATCCGTTCAAAAGCCTATCTATGCTAGAAAATTTAAGGTTTTCAAAACTCTTTGCATATGGATAGGGGGAGGAATGTCTATTGAATCCCAGAGCAATTTCTCAAAAGGAAAGAGCGACAACATCTCTTCCGACGAGCTGACAGATTGCACGAGGTCTGTGGAAACCAAGATCTTTAAGGCAGAGCGAGGCTAAGCCTTTGGGAGAAATGGAAGAGATTTTGTGAATTGAATCTTCTATTCCTCCTCTGGTCCTAATCAATGAGAACTTTTGAGCAGCATAGATTTTTCAAATTTCATGCATACACAGCGTTTCCGAGAAAACTGTCTCCCAGTGCATATTGTTTTTATTTGGAAAATAAAATTACCCCACGCTCTTGAGAGGGAGTTTTGTTTAAATATTAAGGGGGAGACAAGATTTCAAAATCTTTTTGATTCCCACAAAAAGGGGGAGAAATATTTTCACATATAAACATACGTGCATATGTTTATCCAGATTTTGTGTAAATCAAAAAGGGGGAGATTGTTGGATCTGTTTTACAGATCTGAATCTAAGTTTTGATTCACACAAAACCTGCTTCTATTGTACTAATGCTCTACTTGACATGCGCAGCTTGCTTAGACTGGAGTAGACGTGAAGACATCCAAACTGGAACAGTGAGGGAACGCTTAAGCTGAACTGGTCGAAGATATCTAGCTGGAACAGTAAGGGGACGCACAAGCTGGTACAACAGTTTACTTCCAGAAGTACAGGGAACACCAAGATAGTTTACCAGCTGGGAGTAGGAGCAGAACGAAGCTCAAGAGTAGAGTAATAAGAATAGTTCAAGCGCAGAATCAAGAAAAGTTGAAGTACAGAGGATGAAGCGTAGAATTGCTCAAGTGCAGATCAAGTGCAGCGCACAAGGGCAGTGATTGAGTGCGAAGCCAACACAATCTCGGAGGCCTAAATGAAGGATCTCGTTTAGGCCTATCCACTGAGCAGCTAAGCAGCAAAAAGAAATCAGCTCAGTGGCTCTCAGCAGAGAGGAGAAAACCCGATCAGGGTTCCGGCTCAGCTGGATGATTATGAGATGGATGCTGAGGCAGGAGTCGGAAAGCATGAGGAAGGTAGACGCCTGCAATGACGCAAAAATGAAAAGACCCTCGTGAGAAGCAACCAGCTGGAGGAGTAAACCAGCTGAGAGACCAACTCAAAGAAACGACCTGCTGAGTACGATGAACAAGATGGCTTCAAGCTCAAGAGCAGATAAGAAGAGAGCACTAAAAACCAGCTCGTATAGCAATATCAGATGCCATCAAATCTACGAGCTGGTAATCCAAGCTGGTTAAGGTCAAACCAGCTCAGTCAACAAAACAGAAGTTGTCTAAGTTCAAGAGAAGAATATATACAAAACAACAAGCAAAGCGATTTGAATACAAGGCATTACGCAGACTACTTTTCAGTATTCAAATCGATTTGCTGTGATGTCTTCTCAAAGTACAATGCCCACGCGCTAAAATCAAAATAGCCTGCAGAAGCATTAAATGTAAAGGACACAAAGTACAACCATTCCAGAACCTTCTCAGAAGAATTATCAACGGCTGGAAATATATGTCCAACTGGAAAAAATCTGCACAAGGATATTTATATGAAGAAGACAATGAGCAGATAAAGGAGAAAAAGGCGCAATAGAACAGAAGAAAATGTGAAGTCCAAATGGAAAATCAGGAAACGCACAACATTGAACCTGGGAAGACAATGAAAAACCAGCTCGAACTAGGAGCACTTCCCAGGGTGTGAGAGATTTAATCATTGAAAGACTGTGCTTACACTGTAAATCTCACACACACACATTCACTCATATTCGAGAGTTGAACGAAAAGATTAGAGTGAATGTGATTCAATACTCTCCATTGTAGTCTTTGGACAGTGACGTTAAACAAGTCTAGTTGTCTTTCACACTGAGACGTTAAAGAAGTGTGTGTAATCTTTGGACAGAGAAGTTAAACAAGTCCTTGTAGCCTTTCTCACTGAGGCGTAAAAGAAGTGAGTTAGACACACGCAGCTTGCGGGCTGGTGTGCAGTGGAGTCGCTAGGAGTTCTTGCGGCTGCGGGTCGTACGAGTGGGTTGCAGCGGGGGCGTTGTAATCAAAGTCTTCTAGTGGATCCTTCCCGTTGTGGAAGAAGGAGAGACGTAGGAGATTGAGCTCCGAACTTCCATAAACAAATTCACCGTATTTTCTTTACGGCTTTCAGTACTTGCATTCATATGCATTGCATATTTTTTAACGCATAAAACTGTTCAATTGAGCTTTCGAATTTAAAGTGCAGTTTGAGTTATTTTCTCATGATTATCATTCATTACTCAATCTGTATCTCCGTGCACAAGTATTAAAGAACACTGAACTATTGCAGCTCAAGATAAGTTAACCTGATCGTTCGGCCGTTTGTCGAGCTGGTTTCAGCATGTTGAGCGCTTGCTTTGTATCGAGCTGATTTCAATAACCAGCTGGAACCAGTTTGGATATCACAACCCGTTGAGCGCTTGCTTTGTATCGAGCTGATTTCAATAACCAGCTGGAACCAGTTTGGATATCACAACCCGGCTTCAATGCCTTGCTGAATCTGCGTCTTATCATTCGATCTGGTTACACCCTCTAAGTGCTGATTATTGTCAATATAACAAGCATATATAGGGTTAAAATCGATCCCAACACTGGACATCATGCATCACAGCGCTGGAAGTTGTTGTCACACCGTCGAGTTCTGCATCCTTCTGTTAGAGTAGGTGCCCAACTAGACAACTTGTGACATGTGGGTTCTTTTTGACCTATGAAAAACTATCTTTATTTATGAAATTCGCATTCTTTTATGGCATTCTTTATCTTCATTATTATGATTACAATTGTTGGATAAAGACCATAAATGCACTATAGTGTATGTTAAATGTGATAGTGGATTTGATGGCTATCATGAAACACATCTAATAGTCACCGTGTATTCTAAACATGTTCCTAGTCGATTGGGCCGTCCAAAAGAGGATAAGGGCTGCCCGAGCTTGAGACTAGCATGTGCGATGCGAAGTACCACGTTTCATTGGTAGGGAACATAGTGATGTTCTAAGAATGCAGATGGATAGTGACCTGGTGATCTATCGAACTACCATCGTTCGGACTTTCCAAGTGGTTACCATTTGTTGAGTGGATTAAGTCCGAGGTCTTGGTTGTACAGATTAGTCCGAGGTCTTGGTTATACAGATTAGTCCTTATTACTCGAAACGTCATTGAGACTCTACATGATAGGTGCCTCACTTTGTCCCGTTTACCGACTCAGTTGGGGTCATCAGGTGGCATGGTTGGGTGAGGTCCCGATGCATGTAGGAGTCGATGCTTTGTTGTCGATGATTCACCGATCGCCCTTGTGCATGGATATCCTATGCTACCTGAGGAGATAATGGTGTGACAAATTTTTGGCCAGAGTATAAGATGTCTTTTAGGTAAATGAGTTTACCTAGTAATACATGCGATGCCACTATTTGATCTCCAAGATGTATGAATGGTTATTGGATCTCTAGCCACTCTCAATTTACCAATGGTCGTTGATCTGATCGGGATATTTTGGGTTGAAAGGACCGTACTGTACGCTAACCATGACCGACTGGTTCTTGCAGGCACTATCAGTGATACCTAGGGGATCATGGGGCGATGTTGCTAGACGCTTTACCATGGTTCGATGTGTAAGTACGAAAATGTGTTTCGAGTCACAAATGTTGTGAGCCCACAACTAGTTGTATCCCTGAACCATTGAGGGTCACACAAGTACTGGTTTCCCAATTCCTGTACGGATATGGTACTCAAAGTGTTGAGTATAGTAGGAGGAAGGTTGAGAGTATGACTTCCTAAAAGTACCTAAGGGAGTAGGACTTACATATTTATCTAATGAGAGTAAACCTGTCATATATAGATTTAGTGATCCGAAAATTTGATTTTACATCATAATGATCAGTTTTGTAAATTGAGCACATCGGGGATATTTGATCATCAATCGGGATTATGATGAGACCACAATCGAGGGAGTCGAAATGAATGTTCACTATTTGACTTGAACCGAATGTTCACAGATGGAGTTGAACCGAATGCTCACTGTTCGAGTTGAACCGAATGTTCACAGTTTGAGTTGAACGGAATGTTCACTGTTTTGTTCAAATCAAACTCTATTCCTCAATCTATAAATATGGCAACGAGGAGACACTTTAAAAAGAGAGAAAGAAAAAACCAAAAGCTATTCAGCAAATCTCCTCCCCTCTCCCTTCTTCCCTCGTCGTCGCCGCCCGCCGCCGACGCCGCTACCGCCGTCAAAATTAGTTCCGACCATCTCGGCGAGGATATTCCGTCCGTGAACGTCGGTTTTCTAGTGCAAACCGGCAAAGGAGTTGAGATTCTGGTCGTGGATCGGATTAGGCGTCGATCCAGCCGTTCAATCGTTGAAGTGCCAATTTCCTCATGGAATTGGTCGGAGCGAGAGGCCTAGACGCCATCAAGGTACCTTCTGAACATTCTATGAATGTTTTAATTATTGTATAGGTGTATTGACCATTCCCGAGCTTCAACTTTTAAATTCTTCCACCGTGCCTCGGGAGCGGGATCTGGATCCGTCGTTGCGCCAACACCTTCCGTGTTGTGCTGCTGTCCAGCATTCTAGGAATTGTTGTGGCTGAGTCTAGTGGATAAGGAGGCTATCTTGGTGAGTTTGAAGGGAGTCTTAGTAGCTTATCAGGGCTGGACATGCTGAACAAGAGGATCTATCAGCGTGAGTGTCATAGGCAGAGTTCTGCAGTGGTCGTGTGTGTGGAGGAACCTGCCTTCACGTTCTGCGACCGGGGTTCAAAATGGGTGTTTTTCTGGATTTTTTGGGATGTTATGGGAGTCCTTGAGGTGCTGGACCTGGTCAAGGTCGAATATAGGAAGCGAGGGGGTTCATTAATTTGAAGCTGGTATGCGCATGCGAAGGGTCGAGAGCGATGAGGGAAGTTCGGTTCTTTGAGTTGTGGGGTGTTGTTTCGTTCATTATGATAGGATATGGGGGGTTTTTGTGGTGTCCCTAAGGCATGTCAGGAAGGTATTGTAATGGGGTTAAGGGCTGCTTGCATATAGGAACCAAGGAGAGGCAGCACATTGTTGGCGACAATGACGGATCCGGATCCCGTTTCCCGGGGGCGCAGCGGAAGTTAAAATTTTTCCCCGAGATACGTTCAATACATTGAAACTAATCAATAAACCATTCATAGGGCGTTTATCGATTGTTACCTTGCTGGCGTCTAGGCGCCTGGCTCCAACCAGATTCACAGGGAATTCTGGCTCTTGAAATGTAGGCGGCGGTAGATCGTCTAATCAGGTCCACGATCGGAAATACGATTCCTTCATCAGCCTGCACTAGAAGGCCTGAAGAATCTGGCACGGACGGAAACTCCTCGAAAACCTGATCGGAACAAGTCCGATCACGTCAAGAGGCGGCGGACGGCGGAGCGCGGCGGCTTGTGGGCGGCGCACGGTGGTCGGCCGAGAGAGGGAGGAGGGGGCGGCGCCTATTTGGGAGCTAGGGTTGTGTGAATGAATTGTTATGATTAAATCCCTAGGTCATATCAACATATAGACCTATGATGGGCTTGAACCGGCCCATTGGACTTGGGTCAGGCCCAAGTCTATATGAACATTCGGTTCAATTAAATCATTGCGGTTTCATCATAACTCCGATCGACGATCAGATCGGACCGATCGACTCAGTTTACAAAAATGAATATTATGATGCGAAAAACAATTTTTCAGATCACCTAGACCAAAATTACAGTTTAGCCCCTCAACTATGGGAAATCGCAATTTGACCCCTGTTGACTTTTAGGAAGTCGCACTCCCCAAATTCCTTCTCCTATGCTCAACACATTGAGCTCAGTTTCCGTGCGGAAATCATGAATCCAGTACTTGTGACTCCGAAATCACAATTTCGGACTTGCCCATCGGATCATGGTAAAGCGCCTAGCAACATCGCCCCATGATCCCCTAGGTATCACTGCTAGTGCCTGAAAGAATCAGTTGGTCATGGTTAGCATACAGTACGGTCCTTTCAACACATATATCTCGATCAGATCAACGACCATTGGTAAATCGAGAGTCGCTAGAGATCCGATAGCTATGCATACATCTTGGAGATCAAATAGTGACATCGCGAGTGTTACTAGGCAAACCCATTTACCTAAAACACATCCATTACTCTGGCCAGAGATTTATCACACTATTGTCTCTTCAGATAACATAGGATATCCACCATGAAAGCGACCGGTGAATCCTCGACAACGAAGCATCGACTCCTACATGCATCGGGACCTCACCCAATCCCGCCACCTAATGACCCCAAGGGAGTCGGTAAACGGGTCAAAGTGAGGCGCCTATCATGTAGAGTGAAAACGAAGTTTCGAGTAGTGAGGACTAATCAGTACAACCAAGACCTCGGACTTATCCACTCGACAAATGGTAACCACTTGGAAAGTCCGAACGAGGGTAGTTCGATAGATCACGAGGTCACTATCCATCTGCATGCTCAGAACATCACAATGTTCCCTACCAATGAAACATGGTACTTCACATCGCAGATGCTAGTCTCAAGCTCGGGAGGCCTTATCCTCATTTTGACGGCCCAATCGACTAGGAACGAATTCAGAATGCACAGCGACTATTAGATGTGTTTCATGATAGCCATCATATCCACTATCACATCTAACATACACTATGGTGCATTCTTGGTCTTTATCCAACACAATTGTTAACATTATAATCATAATGAAGATAAAGAATGCCATAAATAAATACGAATTTCATAAATAAAGATTGTCATGTACAAGAGTCAATAAAACCCACACGCCACAAGTTGGCTAGTTGGGAATCTACTCTAACAATCTCCCACTTGTCCTATAGCCAACTACTCATCAGACGCAGTCCCATTGTTTCGTGATGTTTTTCAAACAACGGTCCTGGCAAGTGCTTCGTAAGTGGATCAACAATGTTGTCCGCAGAGGCGACTCTCTCAACTGCTATGTCACCTCTAGACACAATATCCCGGATTATGTGGTATTTCCTCAGTATATGTTTGGATCTTTGGTGAGACCTAGGCTCCTTTGCTTGCGCAATGGCACCCGTGTTGTCGCAGTACACCGGGACTGGACCAACTCCATCAGGAATGACGCCCAAATCTTGGACGAAATTCCTTATCCAAACCGCCTCCTTAGCAGCAGCTGATGCTGCGATGTACTCAGCCTCAGTGGTTGAATCCGCGATGGTGTCTTGCTTGGAACTCTTCCAAGAGACAGCACCACCATTGAGCATGAATACAATCCGGAGGTTGACTTCGAATCATCCCCGCAGTACACCGGGACTGGACCAACTCCATCAGGAATGACGCCCAAATCTTGGACGAAATTCCTTATCCAAACCGCCTCCTTAGCAGCAGCTGATGCTGCGATGTACTCAGCCTCAGTGGTTGAATCCGCGATGGTGTCTTGCTTGGAACTCTTCCAAGAGACAGCACCACCATTGAGCATGAATACAAATCCGGAGGTTGACTTCGAATCATCCACGTCACATTGGAAGCTAGAATCAGTGTATCCTTCCAATTTCAGTTCACCACCCCCATAGACCATGAACATATTCTTAGTCCTTCGTAAGTACTTAAGAATATCTTTCACAGCCTTCCAATGCATTTGGCCGGGGTTGGCCTGGTAGCGGCTCGTGACACTCAGAGCATATGCGACATCCGGTCTAGTTGAGATCATGCCATACATAATACTACCTATTGCCGAGGCATATGGCACACGTGTTATACTCTCTATATCCTCATCAGTCTTTGGACACATAGACTTAGATAGAGTGACCCCGTGGCTCATAGGTAGGTGTCCTCCTTTGGACTCTTCCATAGAGAACCGATTAAGTATGGTATCGATGAAGGTGGCTTGGGTGAGTCCGAGCATCCTTTTCGATCTATCCCGATAGATCTGTATTCCAAGAATATAGGATGCTTCACCCATGTCCTTCATCGAGAATCTACTAGACAACCAGACTTAAGTTGACTGCAGCATTCCTACATCATTCCCAATGAGTATAATGTCACAAACGTAAAGTACAAGGAATGTCACACGCTTTTAACTACCTTCTTATATACACATGGCTCCTCGGGATTCTTGATGAAACCAAATTCCTTAATTGTTTCATCGAATCTCAGGTTCCAACTCCTCGATGCTTGTTTGAGACCGTAGATCGATCTCTGAAGTTTGCATACCTTATGTTCACTTCCTACAGATGTGAAACCCTCAGGCTGTGTCATATAGATCTCTTCCTTAATGTTTCAATTAAGGAACGCAGTTTTCACATCCATTTGCCATATCTCATAGTCGTACCATGCGGCTATGGCTAGTAATATTCTAATTGACTTGAATATTGCGACTGGTGAGAAGGTTTCATCATAGTCAACACCTTTCCTTTGAGTGTAACCTTTCACGACTAGTCTTGCCTTGTAGGTCAATACCTTACCATCAGGCCCAAGTTTTCTCTTGTATATCCACTTACACCCGATAGGAATAATTCCTTCGGGAGGATTAACAAGAGTCCAAACTTGGTTCGCATGCATCGAGTCAATTTCAGACTGCATTGCTTCAAGCCACAAATTAGAATCAGCATCGGAAATTGCCTCCTTGAAAGTCCTTGGATCACATCCAACAACTTGATCACTTTGATCATCTTCAAGGAGGAAACCATATCTTTCA
>KQ994524.1:207415-227389 GCA_001598015.1 Dorcoceras hygrometricum
GAAAGCAAGTTTCCTTAGTGGGTACACAGAGTCCAATCAAGCGATCATGGTCCCGAATAATATCATCCAACCATGACCCCCAAAAGGTAGAGCCCAATTGCAACCGGTGCAACCTCCATGTATTCACCTCACGTCCAGTAAGGGCCCAATAATATGACGCCGATTACTATCACGTGTCAAGATGACCCATCAATGTTGAGTCGTGAAGGACGGTCCCCTTAGCGTCCCCAATAATATGAGCCAACGTTAAAGGGAGTTCCAACCGACTCACAACGAGTGTCAATGACGTGTACAGCTTTTCGGCATACATAATCCGCTGAATAATATGAGCCGGGCCATGTATGCGGGTAGCATCTGCGTACACCCATTGTTGATGGAAGGTAGGGATAATTTAAACAGATTTAAATTCCCTCAGTTTATCGAATAAACTTTTAATCTTGATATCAGTTTTAAATCATATTTAAAACGAGGGATTTTATTTTTGAAAATTTGGTCTCAACAATATTTTAAATCATAATTTAAAACATGCGGATTCAATAAACATATATCCTACAAAATCTTGTAATTTTCATTGCATCAAATTGGGCTTAAAACTATTTTAGGCCCAAAATCTCAAAAATTTCAAAATCAAATCAGATATTTTCCTACAAAATCAAATTTTGTAATTTTCATTGCATCAAATTGGGCTTAAAACTATTTTAGGCCAGGCCTGGCGGCCGGCAGCCTGCAACAAAATTTTTTTTTTTGTTTTCTGAAATTCAAATTCGAGATCTATGCAATTCAGGCAATAAAATGTATTGAAGGATCCGAGCCTGTGCTCTGATACCACTGTTGGCGACAATGGCGGATCCGGATCCCGTTTCCCGGGGGCGCAGCGGAAGTTAAAATTTTCCCCCGAGATACGTTCAATACATTGAAACTAATCAATAAACCATTCATAGGGCGTTTATCGATTGTTACCTTGCTGGCGTCTAGGCGCCTGGCTCCAACCAGATTCACAGGGAATTCTGGCTCTTGAAATGTAGGCGGCGGTAGATCGTCTAATCAGGTCCACGACCGGAAATACGATTCCTTCATCAGCCTGCACTAGAAGGCCTGAAGAATCTGGCACGGACGGAAACTCCTCGAAAAGCTGATCGGAACAAGTCCGATCACGGCAAGAGGCGGCGGACGGCGGAGCGCGGCGGCGCGTGGGCGGCGCACGGTGGTCGGCCGAGAGAGGGAGGAGGGGGCGGCGCCTATTTGGGAGCTAGGGTTGTGTGAATGAATTGTTATGATTAAAGCCCTAGGTCATATCAACATATAGACCTATGATGGGCTTGAACCGGCCCATTGGACTTGGGTCAGGCCCAACTCCATATGAACATTCGGTTAATCATTACGGTTTCATCATAACTCCGATCGACGATCAGATCGGACCGATCGACTCAGTTTCCAAAACTGAATATTATGATGTGAAAAACAATTTTTCAGATCACCTAGACCAAAATTACAGTTTAGCCCCTCAACTATGGGAAATCGCAATTTGACCCCTGTTGACTTTTAGGAAGTCGCACTCCCCAAATTTCTTCTCCTATGCTCAACACATTGAGCTCAGTTTCCGTACGGAAATCATGAATCCAGTACTTGTGTGACCCTCAATGGTTCAGGAATACAACTAGCCGTGGGCCCACAACCATTGTGACTCCGAAATCACAATTTCGGACTTGCCCATCGGATCATGGTACAGCGCCTAGCAACATCGCCCCATGATCCCCTAGGTTTCACTGATAGTGCCTGCAAGAACCAGTTGGTCATGGTTAGCGTACAGTACGGTCCTTTCAACACATATATCCCGATCAGATCAACGACCATTGGTAAATCGAGAGTCGCTAGAGATCCGATAGCTATGCATACATCTTGGAGATCAAATAGTGACATCGCGAGTGTTACTAGGCAAACCCATTTACCTAAAACACATCCAGTACTATGGCCAGAGATTTATCACACTATTGTCTCCTCAGATAACATAGGATATCCACGCATGAAAGCGAGCGGTGAATCCTCGACAACGAAGCATCGACTCCTACATGCATCGGGACCTTACCCAATCCCGCCACCTAATGACCCCAAGGGAGTCGGGAAATGGGTCAAAGTGAGGCGCCTATCATGTAGAGTCTCAATGACGTTTCGAGTAGTGAGGACTAATCAGTACAACCAAGACCTCGGACTTATCCACTCGACAAATGGTAACCACTTGGAAAGTCCGAACGAGGGTAGTTCGATAGATCACCAGGTCACTATCCATCTGCATGCTCAGAACATCACAATGTTCCCTACCAATGAAACATGGTACTTCACATCGCAGATGCTAGTCTCAAGATCGGGCAGCCTTATCCTCATTTTGACGGACCAATCGACTAGGAACGAATTCAGAATGAACAATGACTATTAGATGTGTTTCATGATAGCCATCATATCCACTATCACATCTAACATACACTATGGTGCATTCTTGGTCTTTATCCAACACAATTGTTAACATTATAATCATAATGAAGATAAAGAATGCCTTCATAAATAAAGATTGTCATGTACAAAAGTCAATAAAACCCACACGCCACAAGTTGGCTAGTTGGGCATCTACTCTAACACACATAACACTAACGTTTAGAGGTCGTGGCAGCACCCCGAAGACATTTGAAAAATGTATAAATGGATTTGTTAGAGTAACATTACGAGTTTTGGTGAAGACAAATAAAAGAGATTAATCAGCTCAGAGATAACTGACAAGATCTGTATGGAGCTTACATCGTTGTTTATAGAAACCATATCAAAGAAGAGCTAAGCTGGTTAAGGACAAACCAACTCAGGTAGTTCAGTTAAGCTGATTAAAGACAAATCATCTCAGATAAAAAATCAGGTATCTATTCAGTGTAAAAGTTGAAGTACAGATTGAGCTCAGACCAGCTTACAAGAGCAGAGCTTATCCAAACAGAACAACTAGAACAGTTTGTTTTGGAACAGTTGAGAAAACAGCTCAGAGCGCGTAATGGTATAACAGACCAGCTGGGAGACCAACATGGAAAAACCAGCTCGGAGCAAAGTTATTCTAGATACGATATTGGATAACAGAATTAAGCGAACAAAGAATGTTATCCATTAGAACAGAACAAAGACAAGAGAATATCAGTTTAGAGAAGATTGGAATCGATCAGCTCAGATCAGATTAGAATAGTTTGATATAGCGACCAGATTGGAAGCTCAGCTAAGTAAAGACAACTTAGAAAAATGGATTTCAGAGTATGTTGAGGATTCATACTGATTGATATGAAATGTTTGACCTCTCTGCATCAATCTGTAGTCATTGGAACTACTCTAAGCTGATTCCAGATATACAGAGATTTGGTTTGAAGCAAAGGACGGCATTGTGAAGACTAGAAATTGTTAATTGGTGGTTAATTAGCTAATCAGATCTGGGCGAGGATTAGCCAAAGGGGACGTTAACCATCGGGTTTTCAGATTTGAAGGAATTGGTAATTTTCAGATTTGAGTAAGATATGGGTGTCCAGATCTGTTCCTCGCGATGAGTGAGTTGTCGTGAGCGGAAAGCTAAACGATGCCGTTTTGGATTACCCGGGTATATGCGGGTTGAGTATAAGTCATGCGACGTCGTTTGGAACATATCAGATTTGGTGTTAGATGAGTATGATTGAATCGATGTCGTCTTGAGTGGAAGTCAGATCTGGTGTAGCGAGAGGAAACAGATGTGGTTAGCGTAGAGAAGTCAAGTGTTAGTCAACGGTACTGTGCGGACCGGTCCGGCTCCTGAGTTGGTATAGACCAGTGCAGTTTAATGATTTCATATTTTGGTCAAATATGGATGAGCGAGCGGGTCTTTGACGCGAGATCTGTTGTTTTGAGTGGGACCCCTATGCTAAGTCGTTTTGCGGTAACGCGACGTCGTTTGATGGTTGTGCGCTAGTATAGCGTAGCGAAGACAGATCTGAGTTAGAGCTAAGATCAGAATAACGTTAATATCTGAATTTGTCGGTGATTGAATTTCACGGTAGCTTTGATTGGGAGATTTAAATATAAGTGTCGATCAACACTTAGACATTTTCGAGCCCGATATTTTATTATCTTCTTCCCAAGAGCTTTGAAACCCTTACAATTCATTCGAACCCTTTCTCCGTCGATTTATACCGCCCTTTGGAGCAAGATTGGTGGCGCTGAGCTCGTCTTCCTTAGGGCTTTTGATTGATACCAGTTTGGAGACTTGAATCAACGAGTTGAGGGAGCGCGAAGTAGTTGCAGAGTTCGATATCTTCGTGAATTCTGGGAAGCAGTTCTTCTGTTCTTTAATAGCTGTGAGTAAGTGATTTCTTATCGATTTAAGCTTCGATTTAGAGCTGGATAGTGCTATGTAGAGTTGAAGTAGCGGTTTTAGGCTACGCGGCCTTAGGCTAAAAGCTGAATGAGCTTTGATGCAAGCTAATTATTAGATATCTTGGCAGATTTGAGCTTGTAGGCATCTTCTATTGAGTTCTGGAAGGGCTAGTAGAGCAGTTGAGTTGAGAAGGCTGCTGGAGCTGTGTTCTGCGTGATCTGTCGAGGTATAAATTGAGATTTTAGGTACGGATTTGAGCTTATTTAAACAGCTTTGGCATGAGAATGAGATATTTCTAGTGTGATCTGGATGCTATGAACGAGTGATTACGTGAACAGATTTGATCTGGCTGTTATGTGTATTATCTTTCTGTGTTACGTATGAATTATGTATGTTGTGATCTGATATTGCCTGGCATTCAGGCATACATATTGAGCCTGATATTTGATTGATGACCCGAGTCGAGCTAGCGTTGTGATCGGTCGGCTGAGTTGTTGCGCCTGAAAGGTCCAATGCTATCATCGAGGTGGTGGTCAGCTGAGTCGTCGCGCCTGAAGACCACTGAGCTATGATGGTCGACGGACGTGAAGATCACGGATCGATGATTTCCACCGGCTGAATGGCTGTGCGTGGTGGTTGTGGCTCAATTGAGATTTGATTGCCAGCTGAGTTGTGGGCCTTGATGACCGATATTCTTTGATAACCTCAAGCATCTCATAACTTGAAATATTGCATGTTTATGAATTGTTGTTTTATGAGTGCTCTTCGTACTGAGGTTTGACCTCGTTTATTTTCTGTTTTTGGGCTTCTTTGGTCTGTGATGGCCTTTGCAGGTTTTTCAGGTAATCCAGCTGGTTAGAGTGGAGCGTCAGCTGGTAGATCAAGTTCTGTGTCCCAGTTATATGTATTGATATATTGAGCCAGGGGATGTCCCGTGCCTTTAGTATTTGAGGGGATCTGTATTTTGTTACTTATTGCCTGTTGTTGGATTTATGAGTTTAAATCCGTATTTTGATTATGAACTTATTTGAACGATATTTGGATCAGGCCCAAAACAAAAATTTTTAGCCCTATTTTTAATGCTTCCGTATAACTGTGATTAATTGAGTAATTAATCTGTATTTAGCGCACCGGGCCTGGTATTTTGGTATCAGAGCTTAAATTGGATAAGATCGATTTTATTTCCATCACACTCGAGTCTAGGCACAGAGTTTGAGCTTTTGATTTTGACTGACTCTGTGATTTTGATGTTTTCCTCTGTGTATTGTCTGCTTATGTTCTTACCTCTGAGTTTTGGTAGATGCCGCCGAGGAGAGGTAGGAGTAGAATTGCTAGGTAGACTGGTGAGGATTCTAGAGCCCCAGGGAGTGATGAGGATGTTGAGCAGCAGAGTATACCTTTGCGTTGTCGTGCTAGACAGACAGAGGTGGATGATGTGACTAGACAGATTGGCGAGATGGAGCTAGTTCTGGCTAGGCTCCAGAGGATGAATCTCCCGATGTTTACTGGTGCCGAGGGTGGTTTGATGGCTGAAGGCTGGTTGGAGCATATGGAGGAATAATCTCCCGATGTTTACTGGTGCCGAGGGTGGTTTGATGGCTGAAGGCTGGTTGGAGCATATGGAGGAATTGTTTGATGTGGTGGAGTACTCTCAGGAGAGAAGATTGAAGCTAGCGGTTTTGCAGTTGAGGGAGAATGCTCAACGTTGGTGTAAGGGTACTTCCAGAGTCATGAGAGAGAGTGGGACTTTGATTTCTCGGGAGAGCTCCTGTGCAGCCTTTCGACAGGAGTATACCCCTGAGTCCTACTACAATAACCACGAGCGATAGTTCGATAATCTGAAGCAAGGGAACTTGAGGGTAGCTGAGGATGCTAGACAGTTTTCGTTGCTTGTGTCATATGTTCCCCATGTTGCTAACCAGGAGAGGACGAAGAGGAACAAGTTTCTGAGAGGTTTGAGGCCTGAGTTGTTCCGTATGGTGCTGGATGGTTCTCCTATGACATATGATGAGGCTGTGGATAGGGCCATGGACATTGAGGAGAGTTTGATGGAAGCGTAGAATCAGGTTCAGCCGACAGCTGGACGGACATTTCAGTCTGTGCCCGGAGCGATGACACAGTTTCAACCTCCTCAGACTTCGCAGCAGTCGGATCGCCAGAGGTTCAAGCCTCGAGGGAAGCAGTTAAGAGACGATCGAACTCAAGTTCTTCTGGTTCTGTTAGCTCTGGTGGTAGTGGCTCCGGATGTGTGTCGTGTGGTCAGTGCGGAGGTAGGCATACGACTGCACAGTGCCATGGAGTTCAGGGTCTTCGCCATAATTGTGGGCAGCCTGGACATTTCGCTAGGGTGTGTCCGAGGGGAGCACATCCTTCAAATCAGTCGCCGCAAGGTTCAGCTGGTGGTTTTTCACAGAGACCAAAACCTTTTGTTCAGTCCAACAATCTGGATTCCAACCACGAGAACCGTCTAGGTTCGGAGGATCTTCTAGACCTCAGTTTTTGGGACCACAGCAAGCTCAGGTGAATGCCTTGACGAGAGATCAAGCTGATGATATGCCTGAAGGAGTTATTGCAGGTACTTGTGCTATCTTTGATTTTCCTGCACGAGTTTTTTTTGATACATGAGCATCACACTCCTTCATATCTGATTTGTTTGTGCATGAGTGTGGGTTGAGTGTTACCTCACTGTGAGATGTTGTGTCTGTATCTACTCCTGCTGGTGTGTGGTTGATGTCCCGTGAAGTGGTGTTGGATTGTGTGATTCGATTTCATGAGAATGTGTTGGTGACTAACTTGATCGCCTTGGAGATTAGAGATTTTGATTGCATTTTGGGTATGGACGTGCTTTCCAGTTATAGAGCGACAGTAGATTGTTTCTATGGTGTAGTGAGGTTTAGACCTCCATTTGGAGAGAAGTGGGATTTCTGTGGTGCTGATTCGCGATCAAAGATTCCACTGGTGTCAGCCACGGAGATGTTCAGTCTGTTGTCGCTGTAGAATTCAGGGTTTATGATTTATGCCATGGACGTTTCTCGAGAATCATGGATAGAGTTGAGCGATGTTCCGATTGTTTGAGAGTTCCTAGATGTATTTCCGGACGAGATTCCTGGATTTCCTCCGAGACGAGAAATCGATTTAGCATAGAGTTGGTGCCAGGAACAACCCCGATTTCGAGAGCCCCATATCGATTGATGCCAGTTGAGTTGAAGGAGCTTAAGGATCAGTTGCGTGATCTTTTGGAGAAGGGATTTATTAGGCCGCGTATGTCACCTTGGGGAGCTTTGATTCTTTTCGTGAAGAAGAATGATGGATCTATGGGGATGTGTGTTGACTTTCGGCAGTTGAATAAAGTGACGATCAAGAATAAGTCCTTTGCCGAGAATTTATGATCTTTTCGATCACTTGCAGGTCGGTAGTGTACTCTAAGATCGATCTACGATCTGTTATCATCAGTTGCAGATTAGAGACACTGATGTGACGAAGACAGCTTTCAGGAGTAGATATGGGCATTATGAGTTTCTGGTGATGCCGTTTGTATTGACGAACGCTCCTGCTATCTTCATGGATTTGATGAATCGCGTCTTTAGTGAGTACATCGATAATTTAGTGATTGCCTTCATATATGATATCCTGGTGTATTCGAGAAATCTCAGAGAGCACAAAGAACATTTGAGATTGGTGTTACAGAAACTGAGAGACTCACAGCTTTATGCGAAGTTCAGCAAGTGTGAATTCTGGCTGGGTAGAGTAATATTTTTGGGTCATGTCATATCTGCAGAGGGTATTTCGATGGATTCTAGTAAGGTTGAACCAGTTCTTAACTGGGAGCGACCTGGAATGTTTCTGAGTTCCATAGTTTCTTAGGTTTGGCTGGCTATTGCAGACGTTTCATTAAGAAGTTTTCTTTGATAGCCAAGCCGATGACTCAGTTGACCGAGAAATCTCGGAAGTTTGTTTGGACTAATGAATGTGAGTCGAGTTTCCAGTTGCTCAAGGAGAAGTTGACTACTGCTCCTGTATTGGCTTTGCCTTCAGGTTCTGGAATTTTTTTTGTTTGTTCTGATGCTTCTCTGAATGGTTTGGGCTGTGTATTGATGCAGAACGGACGAGTGATAGCTTATTCGTCTCGACAGTTGAAGCCCCATGAGACGAGATACCCCGTTCATGATCTAGAATTGGCCGCCATTATATTTGCGCTGAATATTTGGCGTCACTATTTGTATGGTGAGCAATTCGTGGTACACGAACCACAAGAGTTTGAAGTATATCTTCACCCAGTTCGATCTGAATATGAGTCAACGTCGTTGGATGGAGTTGTTCAAGGATTTTGACTGTGAGATATGGTATCAGCCTGGGCGGATGAACTTAGTGGCAGAGGCTTTGAGTAGGAAAGCTCAGCCTGCGATGTTGACGTCGATAAGTATATCCAAAGTCCATGAGGATTTAGGGACTTCTGGATGGCGTTTTCAGTCAGATGATCGGTACTTTGTGGTTTCTTCTCTTCATGTTGAACCACAGATTGTAGCAGACATTATAGCAGTGCATCGAACTGACCCGTATATTCATGAGTTGAAGATTAAGGCCCAAAATGGTCAGTCAGAGGATTTTACCGTTGCTTCTGATGGATGTCTGAGATTCCGTTGTAGATTGGTGGTTCTGAACCTGATTTGAAAGAGACTATCTTGAAAGAGGCCCATTGTAGTCGTTACAGTGTGCATCCGGGTGAGAAGAAGATGTATCATGCCTTGAAGTCTCACTAATGGTGGGAAGGTATGAGGAATGACATCTCTGGATTTGTAGCACGATGTATGAATTGTCAAGAGGTCAAGGCGGAGAGATGAGACCTGGTGGATTGCTACAGAGTCTAGAAGTACCTCAATGGAATGGGAGCACATCGCCATGGATTTTGTGACTCACTTACCTCGATCGAATGCTATGCGATTTGGGTTGTTGTTGACAGGCTTTCGAAGTCAGCCCATTTCATTCCCTATGATGTGAGATGTTCTATGAAAAAGATGGCTAGAGTGTACATTGACCATGTAGATAGATTACATGGAGTGCCGGTTTCGATAGTGTCCGATAGAGATCCAAGATTTACTTCTCGATTTTGGAAGGGCTTGCAAACAGCGATAGGTTCAAGATTGATTATGAGTATAGCTTATCACCCGCAAACAGATGGCCAATCCGAGAGGACCATTCAGATTTTAGAAGACATGCTGCGAGCTGTTGTGTTGGATATCAGTGATGGCTGGCAGGATTCTTTATCCTTGATTGAATTTTCGTATAACAACAGCTACCAAGTGACTATCGGGATGGCTCTATTTGAAGCTTTGTATGGTCGAAGGTGTAGATCTCCAATCTGCTGGGAAGAGATTGGTGAGAAACATTTGTCTACTCCTGAATTTGTGCAGCATATGAGAGATCAAATTGAAAGTAGAATGAAAGCTTCACAAGATCGACAAGCTAGCTATGCTAACAAGAGACGCAGACCTTTGGAATTTCAGGTTGGCGATCGAGTATTTCTTAAGGTTTCTCCTTTCAAGAGCGTAATGAGATTAAGATTTAAAGGTAAATTGGCTCCTAAATTTGTTGGTCCCTTTGAGATTGTTGAGAGGATGGGTCTTTGGCTTACAGGTTGCGGTTGCCTGCTGAGTTAGCAGCGATACATGATGTGTTTCATGTATCTATGTTGAGGAAATATGAGCCAGATCCGTCTCATGTGTTGAGGACTGATGAAGTAGAGCTGGATTCTACCTTTAGCTATGTTGAATACCCAGTGCGGATTCTGGATAGGAAGGAGAAGCAGTTGAGAAATAAGATCATTCCGTTGGTGATGGTCCAATGGAGTAAGCATGGCAGAGAAGAAGCTACCTGGAAAGTTGAAGAAAAGATGAGACAGAAGTGGCCTCATCTGTTTGAGTTGATAGTAGATTTCCAGGTAAATCTTCTGGTTTGTTGATTAGTGCTTTGAGTTGCTTTACATTTTGAATTGTGGTTTTGTTTAGCATTGAGATATGCTGAGCATATTGTTTGTTTGAGTTTTGGTGAATTTCTGGTGTTTTATGTGTTTCTGATCTGTTGCTGCAAGTTGATTTCGAGGACGAAATCCATTTCTAGTGGAGGAGAGTGTGATGACTAGAAATTTTTAATTGATGGTTAGGTAGCTAATCAGATCTGGGCGAGGATTAGCCAAATGGGACGTTAACCATTGGGTTTTCAGATTTGAAGGAATTGGTAATTTTCAGATTTGAGTAAGATCTGGGTGTCCAGATCTGTTCCTCGCGTGTATGAGTGAGGTGTCATGAGCGGAAAGTGAAACGATGCCGTTTTGGATTACCCGGATATACTCGGGTTGAGTATAAGTGATGCGACGTCGTTTGGCACATATCAGATTTGGAGTTAGATGAGTATGATTGAATCGATGTCGTTTTGAGTGGAAGTTAGATCTGGTGTAGCGAGAGGAAAAATATTTGGTTAGCGAAGAGAAGTCAAGTGTTAGTCAACGGTACTGTGCGGACCCGTCCGGCTCGTGAGTTGGTATAGACCGGTGCGGTTTAATGATTTTAGATTTGGTCAAATACGGATGAGCGAGCGGGTCTTTGACGCGAGATCTGTTGTTTTGAGCGGGACCCCTATGCTACGTCGTTTTGCGGTAACGCGACGTCGTTTGATGGTTGTGCGCTAGTATAGCGTAGCAAAGACAGATCTGAGTTAGCGCTAGATCTGAATAGCGCAAATATCTGAATTTATCGGTGATTGACTTTCACTGTAGCTTTGACTGGGAGATTTAAATATAAGTGTCGATTTTCGAGCCCAATATTTTCTTATCTTCTTCCCGAGAGCTTTGAAACCCTTGCTATTCATTCGAACCCTTTCTCCATCGATTGCCGTCGATTTACGCCGCCGTTTGGAGCAAGATTGGTGGCGCTGAGCTCGTATTCCTTAGGACTTTATATTGATACCAATTTGGAGACTTGAATCAACGAGTCGAGGGAGCACGAAGTAGTTGCAGAGTTCGATATCTTCGTGAATTCTGGGAAGCAGTTCTTCTGTTCTTTAACAGCTGTGAGTAAGTGATTTCTTATCGATTTAAGCTTAGATTTAGAGCTGGATAGTGCTCTGTAGAGTTGAAGTAGCTGTTTTAGGCTACGCGGCCTTAGGCTGTAAGCTGAATGAGCTTTGAGGCAAGCTGATTATTAGATATCTTGGAAGATTTGAGCTCGTAGGCATCTTCATTTGAGTTCTGGAAGGGCTAGTAGAGCAGCGGAGTTGAGCAGGCTGCTGGAGTTGTGTTCTGCGTGATCTGTCGAGGTAGAATTGAGATTTGAGGTACGAATTTGAGCTTATTTAAACAGCTTTGGCATGAGCATGAGATATTTCTAGTGTGATCTGAATGCTGTGAACGAGTGATTACGTGAACAGATTTGATCTGGCTGTTAAGTGAATTATCTGTTCTGTGTTACGTATGAATTATGTATGTTGTGATCTGATATTGACTGACATTCACGCATACATATTGAGCCTGATATTTGATTGATGACCCGAGTCGAGCTAGCGTTGTGATCGGCCGGCTGATTTGTCGTGCCTGAAATGTCCAATGCTATCATCGAGGTGGTGGCCGGCTGAGTCGTCGTGCCTGAAGACCACTGAGCTGTGACACTCGGCGGACCTGAAGATCACGGATCGATGATTTACACCAGATTATTGGTTGTGCGTGGTGGTTGAGGCTCAGTTGAGATTTGATTGCCAGCTGAGTTGTTGTTTTATGAGTGAAATATTGCATGTTTATGAATTGCTGTTTTATGAGTGCTCTTCGTATGAGGTTTGACCTCGTTTATTTTCCCTGTTTTTGGGCTGCTTTGGTCTGTGATGGCCTTTGCAGGTTCTTCAGGTAATCCAGCTGGTCAGAGTGGAGCGTCAGCTGATAGATCCCCGTTCTGAGTCCCAGTTATATGTATTGATATATTGAGCCAGGGGATGTCCTGCGCCTTTAGTATTTGAGGGGATCTGTATTTTGTTACTTATTGCCTGTGTTGGATTTATGAGTTTAAATCCGTATTTTTATTATGAACTTATTTTGAACGATATTTGGATCAGGCCCAAAACGAAAATTTTTAGCCTTATTTTTAATGCTTCCGTATAATTGTGATTAACTGAGTAATTAATCTGTATTTAGCGCACCGGGCCTGACAAGTATGCTAAAAGAGGAAACATATTAAATGAAGATGTACGAGAATAGTACAAGCATTTAAGATTCCGCAGATATGTCACTATGTTGCACACGACGTGTCTACTGGTAACATTTATTACCGTTGTGTCCAAAGGATATAAATTGAAGAAAATTTCAGTTGTGAAGTAGTTACGATCTACGAATTTCAATACAACTTTCTCCAATCCTCGCTACAACAACGAACTTACAATCTTTCAAGAGCAAAAGCAGAGTTCATTTCATTGAACCAGCTCACAACTAGTGACACACACTCACAGATTATTTTATCAGTTCTTTGTGTCACAAAACAATTGTACACACTCTGTAGTATCGAGATTTCTTTGTAAAATCATAAACAGAGTGTTGAGGTCTAGATTAGCCAAAACAGCTTAGAGCTGTGTTCTTTGTTTTTTAAACCAGATTGGGGGTCTGTGTTTGTAGATTGAGTGCTAGGAGTTCTTGCAGCTGCTAGCTGTCGGATCGGGTTCGTACAAAGCGTTGTATAAATCAAATCTTCTAATGGATATCCTTCCTATTGAGGAAGAAGGGGAGACGTAGGATATTCAATATCGAACTTCCAGAAACAAATATCTTGACTATATCCTTTACATTTACGCATCTGTTAACTATTCCCTGTTGAATTGGGTTCTTTTCCGCATAATCGTTTTGTTACCCAAGACAATAGCATATCACTGAGAACCCTCCAAGCTGGCAACTCAACTTAGAGGTTAGATACGAGCTGTAAAATAGTTTTGAAATCAATTTTTGAGAAAAAATTATCAAAGGAGTTCATTCACCCCCCTCTGAACTCCCGAGCATGTTTTTCGATCCTAACAAGTGGTATCAAAACTCAGAATCTCACTGGTTGAACAGCTTGTTTATTTATATTAATCAAATATGTTGATATCTCACAATAAGATTCCTATGTTTTCCAAGGAGGAGTATGACGTCTGGAAGATCCGGATGCAAGCTCAATTGGCCACACAAGATGATGATATGTGGTTTGTGCTAACTGATGGCCCCAACAAGATCATGAAGCCGAACACAAGAATATTTATATCAGATGGTGCGCCTCAGTGGACAGATAAGACAAGGATGGAATGGACATCCGAGGACCAAAAGAAGGCAAATCTAGAAAATGTTGCTATGGAAATCTTGTACAAGACGCTAGACAACAATATGTTTAGCAAGATCCAGACTTGCACAACAGCTAAGGAGATCTGGGAGAAGCTGACCCAGATATGTGAGGGCAACGAAGAAACCAAAGAGAACAAGTTAACCTTGGCCCTGCAAAAGTTCGAGTTGATAAAAATGAAGCTTGAGGAGACCATGTCATAATTCGATGAATGGTTCAGCTCACTGGTGATTGAGCTGACCAGATTGGGGAAACAATACAGCAACAGGGAGCTAGCCCTGAAAGTCATGAGCGCACTGCCCAATGAATGTGATGTCAAAACCACGGCCACGCAAGAATCCAAGGACTTGAACAAGTTGGAGCTACATGACTTCTTCGCCAACCTAAAGGCCTACAAATTTGAGCTGGAAACAAGAGCAAAATCTGAACCTTCAACTTCCCAACCAACCATAGATCTTGCAACAGTGACTCCAGTACAGTGCTCTACCAGCAAATCAGCTGAGGAGATCAGCAGCGATGCAATGTCCCTCTTCATAAAGAAGTTTGGGAAATTTATGTGTAAAACTACTCTAAACCCTCTTCTTTCGATTCAATTAAAAAGTATTTTAATCTGAAGATAAGTTCTATAATTGTGGCAGGCCTGGTCACTACATTACTGATTGCAGGAAGCGACAGTTGGATGCCAAGAAGCAACCAGCTCTTAGTGCCAGCAAGGATAAGAAAGAGAAGAAGTTTCACCGGAAGAGGAGAACTGAGAAGGCAATGGTTGCCGAAGAAAACAAGATTTCATGGTCTGATTCAGATTAAGAGGAACCCAGCTCAGGAACATCCTCTGTTGTGGAACCGTGGCGGATCCGGATCCCGTCTCCCGGCGAGGCAGCGGAAGAATAAAATTAGGCCGGGAAACGTTCAATACAATTAAAAACTACTGCAAACTATGAACCATTCATAGGGAGTTTAGTCAATTACCTTGCTGGCGACTTGCGCCTGGCTACAACCGGAATTACAAGAAGACCGGCTCTTCACGGTAGACGGCTGTAGATTCGTCAATCAGGTCCACGACCGGAAGGGAGACTCCTTCGTCAGCCTACACTAGAAGGCCTGACGAGATCAGCGCGGATGGATTCTCCTCAAAAAGTTGGCCGGAACAAATTCCGGCTAGGGGCGGCGGCGGCGGCGCGTGGCGGGCACGGCGGCGGCGGCGGCTTGGAGAGGAGGGAGGCGGCCAAGGTGTGCTAGGGTTAGGTCTTGTGAGTTGTGATACAAGTGTATTATTACTAATGAAGCCCTTGTCTACTTTAAGTAGATTAGTGGTGGACTTGGACCGGCCCACCGGGCCCGGGTCCAAAGGACGATATCCATCACTACGACTTCATTACAACTCCGATCGCCGATCAGATCGGATCGATCGACTCAGTTTCCAAAACTGAATATTATGATGTGAAAAACAATTTTTCAGATCATCAAACCCTAAATGGCAAAATGACCGTTTTGCCCCTCAACAGCGGGAAATCACGATTTGACCCCTGTTGACTTTTAGGAAGTCGAACTTCCAAAAATCCTCTTCATATGCTCAACACATTGAGCTCAGTATCCGTGCGGGAATCTCAAATCTAGTACTTGTGTGACCCTCAATGGTTCAGGGATACAGCTAGCCGTGGGCCCACAACCATTGTGGCTCCGGAATCATAATTCCGGACTTGCCCATCGGATCATGGTAAGAGCGTCTAGCAACATCGTCCCATGATCCCCTAGGTATCACTGATAGTGCCTGCAAGAACCAGTTGGTCGTGGTTAGCGTACAGTATGGTCCTTTCAACACATATATCCCGATCAGATCAACGACCATTGGTAAATCGAGAGTCGCTAGAGATCCGATAGCTATGCATACATCTTGGAGATCGAATAGTGACATCGCGAGTGTAACTAGGTAAACCCATTTACCTAAAACACTTCTAGTACTCTGGCCAGAGATTTATACACTATCGTCTCCTCAGATAACAATTGATATCCACATATGTCTGCGAGCGGTGAATCCTCCACAACGATGCATCGAATCCTACATGCATCGGGGCCTCACCCAATCCCGCCGCCTAACGACCCCAAGTGAGTCGGCAAACGGGTCAAAGTGAGACGCCTATCATGTAGAGTCTCAATGACGTTTCGAGTCGTGAGGACTAATCAGTACAACCAAGACCTCGGACTTATCCACTCGACAAATGGTAACCACTTGGAAAGTCCGAACGAGGGTAGTTCGATAGATTACCGGGTCACTATCTATCTGCATGCTCAGAACATCACAATGTTCCCTACCAATGCAACATGGTACTTCACATCGCAGATAACTAGTCTCGAGCTCGGGCGGCCTTATCCTCATTTTGACGGCCCAATCGACTAGGAACTAATTCAGAATACACAGTGACTATTAGATGTGTTTCATGATAGCCGTCATACCCACTATCACATCTAACATACACTATAGTGCATTCTAGGTCTTTACTCAACGCAATTGTTAATCATCATACAACACAATGAAAGTAAAGAACGCCATAAATAAATGTAAATATCATATATAAAGATTGTCATATACAAGAGTCTATAAACCCACACGCCACAAGTTGGCTAGTTGGGCATCTACTCTAACAATCTCCCACTTGCCCTAAAGCCAACTACTCATCAGACGTAGTCCCATTGTTTCGTGATGTTTTTCAAACAAGGGTCCTGGCAAGGGCTTCGTAAGTGGATCAGCAACGTTGTCCGCAGAGGCGACTCTCTCAACTGCTATGTCACCTCTAGCCACAATATCCCGGATTATGTGGTATTTTCTCAGTATATGTTTGGATCTTTGGTGAGACCAAGGCTCCTTTGCTTGCGCAACAGCACCCGTGTTGTCGCAGTACACCGGGACTGGACCAACTCCATTAGGAATGACGCCCAACTCTTGGACGAAATTCCTTATCCAAACCGCCTCCTTAGCAGCAGCTGATGCTGCGATGTACTCAGCCTCAGTGGTTGAATCCGCGATGGTGTCTTGTTTGGAACTCTTCCAAGAGACAGCACCACCATTGAGCATGAATACAAATCCAGAGGTTGACTTCGAATCATCCACGTCACACTGGAAGCTAGAATCAGTATAGCCTTCCAGTTTCAGTTCACCACCCCCATAGACCATGAACATTTTCTTAGTCCTTCGTAAGTACTTAAGAATATCCTTCACAGCCTTCCAATGTAATTGGCCGGGGTTGGCCTGGTAGCGGCTCGTGACACTCAGAGCATATGCGACATCCGGTCTAGTCGAGATCATGCCATACATAATACTACCTATTTCCGAGGCATATGGCACACGTGTCATACTCTCTATCTCCTCATCAGTCTTCGGACATATAGACTTAGATAGAGTGACCCCGTGGCACATAGGCAGGTGTCCTCTCTTGGACTCTTCCATAGAGAACCTCTTAAGTATGGTATCGATGTAGGTGGCCTGGGTGAGTCCGAGCATCCGTTTCGATCTATCTCGATATATCTGTATTCCAAGAATATAGGATGCTTCACCCATGTCCTTCATCAAAAATCTACCAGACAACCAGACTTTAGTTGACTGCAGCATTCCTACATCATTCCCAATGAGTAGAATGTCATCAACATAAAGCACAAGGAATGTCACAGCGCTTTTAACTACCTTCTTATATACACATGGATCCTCGGGATTCTTGATGAAACCAAATTCCTTAATTGTTTCATCGAATCTCAGGTTCCAACTTCTCGATGCTTGTTTGAGACCGTAGATCGATCTCTGAAGTTTGCATACTTTATGCTCATTTCCTACAGATGTGAAACCCTCAGGCTGCGTCATATAGATCTCTTCCTTAATGTTTCCATTAAGGAACACAGTTTTCACATCCATTTGCCATATCTCATAGTCGTACCATGCGGCTATTTCTAGTAAGATTCTAATTGACTTGAACATTGCGACTGGCGAGAAGGTTTCATCATAGTCAACACCTTGCCTTTGAGTGTAACCTTTTGCGACCAGTCGTGCCTTGTAGGTCATTACCTTACCATCAGGCCCAAGTTTCCTCTTGTATACCCATTTTCACCCAATAGGAACAATTCCTTCGGGAGGATTAACAAGAGTCCAAACTTGGTTAGCATGCATTGAGTCAAACTCAGACTGCATTGCTTCAAGCCACAAATTAGAATCAGCATCGGAAATTGCCTCCTTGAAAGTTCTTGGATCAGATCCAACAACTTGATCACCTTGATCATCTTCAAGGAGAAAACCATATCTCTCAGGAGCCCTAGGGATCCTTTCGGATCTCCTAGGTGCGACCATATCTGGTACTGGCTCAGTAGGTGCGGGAGATTCACTTGGTACTTCAATTGGTTCTCGAACCTCTTCGAGTTCTACTATTTTGCCCTTTCTATCAAGTAGAAATTCCCTTTCCATAAAGGTGGCATTCCTAGAGACAAACACTTTTGTCTCGCTGGGATAGTAGAAACAGTATCCAATGGAATTCTTTGGATACCCAATGAAGTAGCATAAGATGGTTCTCGTATCCAGCTTATCTCCCACTGTCTGCTTCACGTAAGAAGGACATCCCCAAATCCTCATAAATGAGTACTTGGGCGGTTTGCCCATCCATATCTCATACGGAGTCTTGTCCACTGCCTTGGTGTGGACATTGTTCAACAACATTACCGCCGTTTCGAGCGCATAGCCCAAAAACGAGGTCGGAAGCTCAGTGAAGCTCATCATAGATCGAACCATGTACAACAAGGTCCGATTATGACGCTCTGCTACACCATTTAGCTGTGGTGTGGCCGGAGGGGTCCACTGTGAGAGAATCCCATTCTCTTTCAGATAATCTTGAAACTCAGTACTCAAGTATTCACCACCTCGATCAGATCGAAGTGCTTTAATACTTTTGCCTAACTGATTTTCTACTTCAGCCTTGAATTCTTTGAACCTTTCAAAGGATTCAGACTTGTACTTCATCAAGTACAAGTACCCGTACCTAGAGTAATCATCGGTAAAGGTGATGAAGTATGTGTGACCGTATTTGGTACCGATACTAAATGGGCCGCACACATCAGTATGGATCAAATCCAATAGGCCTTGGGCATGATCACCCTTGCCCTTGAAGGGTTTCTTGGTCATCTTTCCTTTCAGACAGGACTCACAAGTCGGTAGGGAGTTAATGTCTGACCGATCAAACATGTCACTCCTAACCAACTTGTCCATCCTTCTCAGAGAAATGTGACCTAGCCTAGCGTGCCAAAGTTGTGCTGGGTTCAAGTTATCGTGTTTCCTTTTAATCGTTGTTGTATGAGCTTCGACATCGCGAGTTGGAACGTCTTTTAATTTTAAGGTGTATAAATCGTTTTCGCGTTCCCCAATTCCGATCAAACATTCATTCTTGTAAATATTGCAAATCGAATTAGCAAACATACAAGAATATCCATCTCTATCAAGCATAGGAATAGAAATAATGTTTTTAATTAATTCAGGAACAAATAAAACGTCTCGTAACAACAACTTAAAATTCGAAGACAGAAATAAACTAATATCTCCTATAGCTACTGCAGCAACTCTTTCTCAATACCAAGCCTCAAGTGGGTCTCACCCTCTCTAAGACGTCGACTTCTTGTCATCACCTGCAAATCATTGTAGATATGAGATCCACATCCGATATCAAGTACCCAAGAAGTTGAATTTAGAGACATGTTTATTTCAATATAGAACATACCTTTTGCAGTTCGCAACTGCTCGAGGTATTCCTTGCAGTTCGCAATTGCTCGAGGTACTCCTTGCAGTTCCTCCTCCAATGCCCAGCCTTGTGGCAGTGGTGGCAAACGTCCTCGCTCTTGTTAGGCTTAGAAGCCCTTGCCTTCGGCTTCTTGGCAGACTTCTCCTCTTTCGCAGGAGCAGAACGCTTCTTGCTCTTGCGTCTGAGTCCCTTCTTCGCAGAGGAAGAAGAACCCAGAAGGAGGACGGGTTTTTCCTTCTTTATGGTCCCCTCAAACACTACAAGCATGTTCACCACCTCTTCAATGGTGGCTTCCAGCTTGTTCATGTTGAAGTTGACCACAAAGGGGTCAAATGCAGCGGGCAGCGAGAGGAGAAGTACATCCACCGACAGCTCGTGTGGAAGCGCGATATCAAGGCCCGACAGCTTTTCAACGAGCCCAATCTTGCGAACCCCATGCTCGCGGACCGGATTCCCATCACGCATGCGGCTCGTCATCAGCTCCTTGACAGCC
>KQ994525.1:6961-33705 GCA_001598015.1 Dorcoceras hygrometricum
ATAATATGCCCAAGAAACACTACTCTTTGTAACCAAAACTCACATTTCGATAGTTTAGCATACAATTTTTCATCTCTCAAAGTCTGCAAAACGGTTCGAAGATGGCTTTCATGATCATTCAAATTCTTCGAATAGATTAGAATATCATCAATAAATACAATCACGAAATCATCAAGATATCTTTGGAAGACTCGGTTCATTAGACTCATGAACACTGCTGGTGCATTAGTTAGTCCAAAAGGCATAACCACGAACTCATAATGACCGTATCTTGTTCGAAAGGCAGTCTTCGATATGTCTTCATCTCTTACTCGCAATTGATGATATCCTGATCTCAAATCGATCTTTGAATGCACTGTCGAACCCTGCAAATGATCAAATAAATCATCTATTCGTGGCAATGGATATTTATTCTTTACCGTTTCCTTTTTCAGTTGCCAGTAGTCAATACATAGCCTCATTGATCCATCTTTCTTGCGCACAAATAGTACTGGAGCACCCCAAGGAGAAACACTTGGTCTATTGTATCCCTTGGTGAGAAGATCCTCCAGCTGCTCTTTCAATTCCTTCAATTCAATTGGTGTCATTCGGTATGGTGCTTTGGATATTGGTTGTGTACCTGGCATCAATTCAATGCTGAAGTCTATCTCTCGATATGGAGGTAATCCCGGGATCTCATTAGGAAAAACATCAGCAAAGTCGCAAACCACTGGTATATCAACTAAATTCGGGCTTCTTTTCTTCGTATCTATTTCATAAATCAGGAATCTCTCTGCTCCTTTCTGCAATAGATTATTCATGGTAATAGCAGAGACCAAAGGAATTCTGGCTCGTGATCCCTTACCATAGAATTTCCATTCATCAGTTTTCTCTGGTTTGAATCGAACCACCTTCTGAAAACAATCTACTGTTGCTCTATACTTGTTTAACATATCTATTCCCACGATACAATCAAAATCAGATAATTCGAGCACAACACAATCAATTTCAATTGCGTGACCCTCAAACTGTAACACACAATTTTTAACAGCAGTGATCGATAACATTCCTTCCCCCAGCGGTGAAGAAACCGATACTATTTCAGCTAAGGGTTCAGTAGAAAACTTATGTGATACAACAAAATTCTCAGAGATAAAGGTGTGTGATGCACCAGTATCAATTAATACATAAGCTGGAAAGTTGCACAAGTAGCAGTTACCTGCAATAACATCGTCTGGGGCTGCTTGTGCTTGCTCCTCGGTTAATGCAAACACTCTGGCTTGTTGTTTAGGAGGTTGGCTCACGGTCTGGCTTCCTCCTTGTCTACTTAGTTGTGGATTTTGAGGTTGATAAGATTGTACAGAGGAAGCTTGCCTTTCTGGTATTGGCATTGTTCTTGCTGCTGCTGAGTTCTGGAAATTCCCAGAATTACGCTGAGGACATATTCTTGCGAAATGTCCCAGCTGATTACAAATACGACAGAGGCCAGACACTCCTCTACATTGTTCTGTGGCATGTCTCCCTCCACACTTGGTACAATAATCGCCAGCTTGTTGTCCAGTTTGCATTTGTTTAAAATCGCTCGAGCTGGAAGAACTGCTGGTTCCAGATCGTTTGAATTGTTTTCCTTTTCCTTTAAAGAAATTTTTCTTTTTCCCACTGCTGCTGCTTCCAGCATCAAAGCGAGGGGGCGGTGGAATCTGTGGGTTCTCTGCTGCTTTGGCTGCTACTGGCACAAATTGTGCTCTTCGCTGCCTTAGTAATCCAGCTTCTGCTCCTTTTGCCCGATTCAACGCATCGGAAAACGTATTTGGTCTTCCAGTATTTACCAAAGTAAATACATCTGGATTCAATCCAATAATGAATTGATCCGCTTGTGCTTCATCACTCATAGCAACATGTGGCGCAAATTTCAGTAAACTTGTGAACTTGGCAACGTAATCCTCTATATTCAACTGCCCTTGTCGCAAGTTTGCAAATTCCGCTCCTTTATCCTTCCTATAAGAAATTGGGAAGAACCGTTGATAAAAAGCTATTCGGAATACTGCCCACGTAATCACAGTACCCTGATTTTCAAGTGCTTTCTTTGTTGCCACCCACCGGCTTTTCCCAATACCATGCAACTGGTGTATAATCAGTTTCACCCGACGCTCATCAGTATACTCAAGTGCTTCGAACAACTGCTCAATATCTTCTAACCAGTTTTCACAATCAATAGCACTTTCTGTTCCTGTCAACGTCGGTGGTTTAAACGACTGGAATCGTTTCAACAAAGTCTCCATTGGAGTAGCAGCTGCATTCAAAACCTCAGTAGAGGTACTACCCTGCTCTGTCTGCCGATTCGTGGTTCTTCGAGGAGGCATATCTAGGAATCAAACAGACGTGTTTATCATTTCTCATCAAACAATAACAAATCAATCTCAGTCCCTCCTCTGATTAACATACATCAATGTACTGCTCCTCAAGAGATCGAGTGCTGATTCATACTTCACTCAATACATGCTGTTAATCACTTCCAAAGCATGTAATTCTCATAATTCTTCGGTATATTCTTACCATTTATTCACAAGAATCTTGTGATATAAATTCAAAATCGGTAAGACATATACCACACAAGCATGCAATTCATAATCTAAGCAATCAGAAAGAACTCGATCTACCCCACTCATCTAGTTCAATGATCTCATTGATGTAGTAACGCTCTGATACCACCTGTAGTGAGGCTCTCAGCTCACAGTTAATCCTCTAATCTTAATCAGTGGATGATTAATCTAAACTAAACAAGTTTAGTAAAGCTACTCTGGTTCATATACAAATTACATAAAAAAAATTTCAACCAGCAGAAGCATAAAGGGTTCAGCTGGTAACGTAAATACTATTCATTTAAACACTTCATGGTTTACAGCGGTTACAAGCTAAGTTCACTAGTACACGCTTATGTCTTATATACAAAACCAGACTTGAGCAACCTAAGACCAACTGTCCAAACATCTAGACGATCAGCTGGTGTTTAGTCTTCCTGCTGCTGATCCAGCGTCTAGGTAGTTATTTCACGCTACCCGTGGTTGCTCCCCACTAGTTCTTTCGTTCTGTTGTCATGCACACATACAAAACAAAACAACAGCCGGATAAACTCCGGTGAGAATCATCCCAGTATAATCAGCAGGTACGAATACTAACATTAAAATGCATAACAGTTTATCAACTGTAAAACAAATGCAATGTAATGAAATGATTCTAGTTCTCTTCTTCGTTCTCAGAATTGATTCCATATCAGTTCGATGCCATCAAGATTCGTATCCGATCTTGACATGAATATTCATCTATCGAAACCATCTCCGGCTTCGAAAATCAGGCCAACTCAGTCCTGGGCATTAGAATCAATTCAATTCTCTTCAATATGCAAATTCATGCAAATATAAAAGATCTACTACCTGTGGTGGATCGACACATACACAACTCAAGTTCTAAATCAAGAACAGTAATCAAATATGTATGTGATTTCAGCGGAATACTCAAGAAATATCATTCTCGAGTAATCTAGTTCCTGACTCTTCTGTCAGATTATACCTTTGTTCCTCTGTTTTCAAATACTTCAATCAGTGTTCTTAAGCTCTGTTCCTCACTTCCGGAGATATTCGCAAGATCAAAGGTCGACAACGTGTTCAATTCAAGTTCCACGTGTCATGCTGAGTATTCAAACAAGATATACTCCCACCGCTTCGAAAGTGGATAACGGTAAATAGATTCTTCAACTGCTGTTGATCTTCCTCAGTTGCTGTTCGAATATCATTCTCTTGTTATTCAGCAGAAGCAACAACCAGCAGTAACAACCAGTCGCCACAAGAATCCAGTCGCAACACTTCGAAATTCAAAACGATGTCGTTATAATTAATCTTAACGATGTCGTAACGTGTTCTCAGCTGTTATTACTTCGATTTACAAGAAACCAGCAGCTGGTCACTTCAATAATCCAACGGCTGATTTCGCAACATATTCAAAACGGCATCGTATCAAGATTTCCTGTTCATAAGTCAAAACGCTGTCGCATTGTTCTTTCAGCTGGAACCCCATTTCACATACTCGCCTCGACTGCTTCGTGTTTATTACCAAAACGACGATGTTGTACCTACATCATCATCAACCAGCCGATACATCAATAACCAGCAGGTACATAAACCAGCAGATGCGTAAGGAACTCTTGCTGCTGATTCCTCGTGTAGTAACCAACACGTGGCGCTTTCTCATTGACCCTTGTATTCGCGCGTCTGCTTCCAGCTGTAACCAAGAATAACTCTTCTCGCTTCAACTGAATTTCAAAAATTCAACCAGTCGCGAGCTACAGTAACCTGCTGCTGATTTTATCAAATCGCTTCACCTGGTTACTTCGTCTGGTTCTCATACTTATCGCGATTTAACGATACACAGTTCCTTAATCACCCAACACTTCCAGAAGAAATCCGAGCTCATATTCAAGCTTCATCGAATTCTTAAATGTCGAAATTACTAAACTAATCCTTTTCTTAATGATTCCGGGCATTACACTTGCCATGTCCAAATTGATTGCGCCAACGTTCCTGTTTTGGAGGGGATTATTGTAGAATTGTACCCCCCGAGTTTGATAAACCCCATGATCAGCATTGAATCCAGTGTTCCCAACTGGGAAGCCCACACCTTCTTCGTACAGATCAGGTTGATTCATGGGAATAGTTGCCCCATATGGCTGCTGGAGTTGGGGTCTTGAGTTTCCACTTCCATTTCCTCTTACCACCGCAGGGCTCCTCTGGAAAACCACTTCATCTCTTCGTTGAGAAGGCATGTATCTTTCTTCCAGGCCTGGGGGAATTGGGACAGAGCGACGAGTTTCGCCTGCTCTAGAACTTCCCGCGCCTTGTTCTATTCCTTTGTGTTGAAAACTCCCCTGATTTGTGGATTGGGTAGTGTGGCTTACCACTGCTTTCACGTAAGCCAGAATTCCTTCAGCCATCATTTTGGAAGTCTCCTCCATGTCAACAATCTTCTCTGGAACTTCCTCTTGTGGTTCAACAGTTTGTTTGGCTGCTGGCCATGAGTATGGCCTTCAATGCGATCCATCATATTTTGAACAGACATCTCCTGATGCTCTTCATCTGCCGGGAGTTCTTCTAATTCTGGCATGCTGTTAACTTCTTTGTTTTTGTCAGCTTGCTCTCTTCTTTTAGGCGGCATATCGAGGTCCCACCGGGCGTGCCAAATTTTGTTTGTGTTAATTTAGCAAATTGTTGGGCGTGCCAGGCGCTCAAGCGTCAATTTGTGTAAAAAATGTGAAAATCTAACTTCTAAAATTTCAAGCGACGATGAGAACTAAATTCAACCGTTTGTTCTAATCTCCTAAACGACATAACACCAAAAAATAAAAGGAATCAAACTGATATTGATAAGAATAAACTCCTGACATAATTTGTGTTTTCAACAAAATGTAGGAAATTTTACAACAAAACCAGAATTAATAAAACTAAAGATTGAAAGTTGTGCTTGTAGATAATTCTAATAAAAAGTAAGAACTTTGATTGCTGAATTTTGCAGAGAATTTGTGCAGTGCTGTTGTGCAGGAGTTGTTGATTCTCTTTGATGATTGTTTCTCGTCCCTTTTATGGCTTCACGGGGAGTTTTCTCACGTTTGCACGTCTTAACCCACGTTTCACTAGCTTTAACTGTTTTTGGCGCTCACATTGCTCCTTCTACGGACTGGGTTTTAATTATCAATGGGTCTGGGTCTTTTGTTGGTTCCAGCTTAGTTTGGGCCTTTCCGTTGGACTTGTATTTTTTGTAGCACAAACATATCTTAAATTAAAAAAAGCATAAATTTGTTTTAAAAACTCCAATAGATTAGACATGAGCTTTGTATTGACCATTTTTTTAGGAAGCGAAAGGTCTTTTAAATAATAAAACTCTTTCACAGGATGATACATTTGTCGAGTACCAAAAGGAACTGTTTTGGATTTGTGAATTGCATAGTTTTATTTATGTGATTTCCACTTATACGTGGATTTAATGCATCTTGAGCTGATACTTAGTTTTGACATAAAAGTAACAAGTCCTCTAAGAGTAGGGAGCGAGCTTACTGAAAGAATGGTTCAATCAAAATTTCAATTGTATATATATATATATATATAACATTTGGTATATTTGCTATTGACGTTACATTTTATTCATTGAAAATACACCTAGAATTGCATATGTGGTGTTTTCGGTAATCAAAATAGTACTTCGTAATGGATTGAGAGATTATATGTAAATAATCTTGTGGTATCATATATTGAACGAGATATATTTGATACAACTGATGACAAAGCTATTAAAAACATATTCAGACTAAGAAGTCCTGGAGAGTGTTATTGTACAACTATATAAAGTCAATAGATGAGTTTGATTATACAATGTATGTTATATTAATTTTTAAAATCTATTGAATTAACAGGTTGAAACCCTGAATACACTACCGATGAAACACAATTAGGATCATTTTTCACCGCTGGCGAACAAACTTATCTCGCCTTACGATGATCTTGTCGGGAAAATCTCATCATTTATGCGTTTGAATCTTGTTTTCTAATTTTCAATAATTGTTGCTTCCTTGTTTATTAGTCCTAATAGTTTAGATTTGTTCTTTCGATGATGCACTTTGCCCTCTTTCTTCCGTCCTAGAAAAACATGGGAATGCGCAGATTTGATTAATAAGTTAAATTTGAAAAGGAATATATGTAAAGGGGCAAAACGATTCGTCCAATACATTTAACATTCTTAATTTTGATTCACTAACTTTTAATTTTGGTTTTAGTCCACAAAATTTTTATTTTTAGCTATTTTATCCATTAAATTTTCAATCATTAGCGTCGATCCATGTAATATCTTTTTTTTTTTGCTATTTTGGTAAGCTAAAAGTTTAGATATGATAAAATTTAATTGAACAAAAGCCAAAAAAGAAAACAAATGTAATTGATCAAAACTAAAAATTGAAAGTTAATGGATAAAAAAGCAAAAAAGTAAAAAAAGGATAGTGGATTGGAATCAAAATTTAAAAATTTTCTGGACCAAAAGAAATATTTTCTCATATAATTATTTATAATACTTTGTATTATAAGGTGTTATATCTAAAAGTTTGATAACACCGATAGTTAAAGATAAATGAACACTTTCATGAATTTGGAATTTTTGCAATTAGGTAAGCCATGTTTAGATTTATGTAAGTTATAAATTTATTAAAATATGTTTTCATGATATTGTTTTAAATATTTTATTTCGATCAGAGTATGTGTAACATTTAAAAAGAATTTTACCGAACACAATAAAGGTATCTAGTCTAACATCGTAATGAGGTATATATTAGAGTTAAGAATAAAATAAAGGTGGCTGGTGTATAATTAAAGAATGAAATATATTTTATTTTAAAAGTAAAGTTAAGAATAAAGAATTTTCTTTAAAAAAAAATTAAAACGCAATTTTTTTGAAATTTAATATGGTTGGAGACAAAATAAATATAGAGAAAAATTAGGCATATCTATATAGTTGGATGGTTGGAATATATCTTAGAAATCATAAAAAAGACACTCCATCTTCATCGCAAAGTCAATTAGTAAATGGCAATAAGGTGTCTCAAAAACTTCTAGGAAAGTGATTCTGACCTTTAGTCAATCAGATATTTGGAAATTTATACATAATTTCCAAATATAATAGATGTGTACTATAGATAGTAGCTACTGTGTGCACGCGTTACCTGCATGTTGAGTCATATATTTTTTTTTCTATAAGTGGCCTTGTTAGAAGTCAAAATAGAAATTTTTGTACTTTTAAAAAGGTTTGTTGGTTTTTATACATAAAAAGAAAAAAAGATAGCGAAAGAGGATATTTTTGAAATTAAAAAATTTTATTATTATTATTATTTTTTTTTTGGTTTAGGGTTGCACACGGAGTTTGTTTGCTGTGACCATGATTAGTGGTATACTGATCATGTATGAGAAATGATGTATTCCATTAACATTAAATTTAGAATCGATGGCTTAAAACCTATTCCAAATTTAGAACGAGTTTTCATGGTTGAAATCTCAGTATAACATATTCCTCGACTGGAAAGAGAGAAAAATAAAGTGATTAATCACCTTGTTTCTTCAATACTGGATAGATGTTAAACCCAGTGCAGTGGTTACATCCAGTTTCCATGCAAACCCTGCGTTTTCCATTCTCCACACATCGCATGCCACCGTCGTCGACCTCTTGGGTCCTTGCTGAAGTAACCGGACCCGGCATGCAAACGACGGCCAGTAACGGGGAAGCTTCTCTTTCACCACCAGCCTCACCGTGTGCGCCGCCGTAGCATCTACGTCGCCGCCATGGATCATCTTCCTGCAGGCTTCATTCACCCACACCACTTTGTTGGTACAGTCAGAGACGAATCCGGGACACGTGTCCATCTCTAGACGATCGATCTTTTCTCTGTCCGAAAACCCTAACCCTACTCCCGCAGCACTATCTGCGTACGCGTCCGTGACCCGTTCCACGATGATCCACGTTTCAGACACGTGGCGGGATCGCTCGGACGAGAAGGCGGCGCCGGCATCCACCGCCTTGTGACTCACGACGCTGTTACATAACCTATACGTCGACGGATCCGACTCATGACGATACATGGATATCGACCTATTTTCTTGATTCTTTTGGAAGCTGACAATACCGAAAGAGCTATCAACTTCTGATCTCTCCGGTGCCGGCAGAAGTTGGAGGGTCACCTTACCTTTTTCCTGGGATTCATCTTCGATCCCTGATCTCTCGCCGTCGCTAGTTTTCCTTGTCACCGGTTGTTTGTTTTGCCTGCTACGAACTCTGACGTACCTTCTCTTGGTTCGTCGAGCAGCTTTCGCGGAGTCATTTCGCCTACTCTGATCCACGGCGCCGCCGGAGATCTGTTGATCTCCGGCTATTGGCTTGGGGGCTATTGGCCGGAACCTCAGCATTACCCAGTTCACCACCGAGCAGTCATCCTCCCTTGATTTCGCCTCAAAACCACGCATATATCAACCAATATCTATATATATTGGCTTGATCTTGGATTAAACAACGGGAATCTGAGGGAAAAAGGAAATATTGAATGGTGTCACAAGAGCAGCAAACAAAAGCAAAAAAATAACTACATAAAGATTGCAATACAAGGACACGTGGGAGGCCATGAAAGGGAAGACTGATGCAGGAGTGGACCAATGGGAAAGGAGAAAAGAGGAGAGACACCTTAGCTTGCTGAAGGAATCATGGGAGTGTACTGATAGTTCCAGAAATGAGCCAGGTGTATGTTCTCCGTTTGCTCTCTTTAATTTGGCATAGATAGTTTTTTTTATCAATTAAATAAATAAACTTTAAAAATATATATTACTCTCTCTAATTAATTACTCAAGTACATTCACACCATATGATAGGTAGGACATGTTAACAATATCCGATATCAGGTTAATCTTCAGATAAAATCATATTAGTATGCAACAACAGAAAAAACGATGTCTTAAGACTAGATTTTGAGTGATTAGTGCACCACAACTATGTTTCTTCCTTATAATTCGTTGTAAAATTATCAGCTTAGTTAGTATAATATTTTAAATTCTAAATAGTTTATACACTTAAATAGATGTAGAGGTGAACTGAATCATAACATATTCCTTGGAGAAAATGATGCCCTTAATGTCACTACGTAGTGGAATCATCCCAATATGATATTTAGGAAGGGTCGGCAAATATCAAAGGCCAATTACCCAAAATTAATTAATGTCCCAACATAATTAGAATGGTGGTTACGTGGATGATTAGGTATAGGAAACGGGTCCATGTACTCGATCGACCTGTTATGGCTGGTTGAGTTTGAAAAAATGGAATGCATTCTGATAATTATATGTAAAACGACGGGATATGGTCTAGGAGTTAGTTCGTTATATAAGTTATCTTTCCCAAATCCATGTCTACTCGTGCATATCCTTCGATTTAAAAATTGTATAAGTCAGTCTATGACCTATATTGGGAGTTAACCCAATAATAGACTAACTTTTAAAAAAGCTAAATTAACTCTAAGTCTTATAAATCTCTAGCCCATCCAAATCGTAATTAGTGTGGAGTTTGAATGGATGTATGCTCACCTTTGATCGTAAATCGATGCAACTAATAGTTTTACTTTTATAATTACAATATATTAAGATATGTAATTAAACGGATTTTAATTTAAATATGTTTTTTATTAACAATTCAAGCATGATGGAATTATCGACTCGAAATGCTCCTCTGATGAATTTTGTCAACAATGTCCTGAATGAGACAGCGTTTCTGTGTACATAGGAAAACCCTTCGACGAGGTAATGTTTACTAGTTAATTAATTTAATTACGCTGCTTTTGTTGTGGACAGGATTTCAATTTGAAATCTTGTGATTGATTTTTTTTTTTCTTGTAAATGTATTGGTTAGAACTTAGAATTCAAAGATAACAAAATTGAAATATTGTGAACACATCTAAACAGTCAAACTTTTTGATTGCTTCGGGTTCGGGTATACATCAAGATCCTTATGATATGATATATTGAATTTAAAATAAAATATTAAATTAGAACCTTTTGGAAAAGTTAACGAATATAATAAAAAACTAATAAATATAATAAAAATGAGAAATAAGAGATAATATTATTATTTTATCTTAATAATTTGATTTATATTAGGTAAATAATTAAATATTTGATTGATATGAACTGTATAGATATAATGATTCGATTACTGTAAAAAAACTAATACTTCGATCGAACATGAGATGAGATAAAATTAAGTCGGTATATTAATATTATACCAATTGGAACACAATTACTAACAACTAGATCAAGGTGCCTAATATTACAAATGTTACAAACTAAATGTCCCCATCTGATTTGGAGATTATATGACATGCTTCCATACTTCATAATCAGCCAGAGAAATTAATAATGGACGATAAATGAAAAAGAGCAGAAATTTCAAAGCATCATGAGGTTCGTGGTATTGAATGATTGGCTATCAAAAGATGTTAGATAAAGTTGTGTATCTAAAAATTGGTAGAGTTGTACTAGCCAATAACAAGGAGAACACGTTTGTAAAGCAGTGGATAGTGTCGAGGGACTGCGTGTCACTTTATGCATATTTTAAAATTCTCAGTTAGATGATACTCGTGGTTATTTTAGGGAAAACAAAAAAGTAAAAATAATTGGGAGGTGTAGCTTTCATTTTCTACGCGTCCTGTCTGCCTCGGATTATATTTAGGATAAAAAGAATTTGAGATTTGCAATTTCATTCAAATTATTTAAATAATTTCCAGCACAATTGTCTTACAGGGTTTTCAAGTCAAATACAATATATTAAAAAAATATTATTTTTTATGTTCCAAATATTTATTTTACCAGGAAATTTTCAATGTTATCAAACTACATATGTTGATTTGAGTACATGTATAAGTTTCATGTTCAAAGTACTATTTTCTACAAAACTAAAAATTTCTAGATACTATCTGTTTCATTTGAGTTAAAGTAATATGTTTTATACCAAAACATATTATGTAAAAGGACATAATCTTAGTAAAGGGTATTATTTTTGTGTCAAAATATTATTTTTTGGTTTAGGCATACATTGAGTCGATTTATCTAATATCTACATCTTTGGATCGGGGATTTACTCGAAAAAAAATCCAATTCTATATAATTCAAACCCTTGGTACTTAATTTAAGGCCATTTTTTAAAAATAAACATAATGGGTTTGGCATTTGAACTTAACTTTATTAAGATTATAGTATCAAAAAGATTTTATTAAGATTTTGAAGATATATACTTTAGCCGGCGTAGCTCATGATAGCAGCTGAAGGATAACGGTTTTGTCACCAATTATCTCAATGCTTGGGTATTGGGCCACATCATAAAAAATTAAGGATCAAGGGGCTTGATGATTTTTTTGTTTACATTAGTGCCGGCTCAAATTGTTCGAGAATGTTTCTAAACTATATTTATACAATAAACAATTAAAAGTTTCGCAATATATTGTTTAATGTGTACTCATTTACAATACTATTACTTTATCAAATATTAAACTTTGATGAGAATGTTCCTAATTATCAAATAACATAATGTGGGCTTGAATAAGAGTGGAATATATTCATGCCTTCAGTTTGATAAGTTCATATTATTTTGTTCGAAAAGCTCATGAATTAGATCGATGGCCGATGCTAATATGAAGATTTTATTATTATTAATTAAGTCAAACAATTATATTCTGTCTTCAAAATATATATCTGAAAAATATCGATTTTATCGATGATGTTTAATATTGTAGAACACGGGGTTAAATAAATATGTTGGATCTGTGAGACAGATCAAATCTTAATTTGATGAACACAAAACTTGTTCTTATGTTTCTAACAGTTTACGTTAGTATGCAGGTCAAGCTGGTAACAGATCACATCACAGTTGGACAGATCAGCTGAAGAAATGTACTGTATAAGCGAAGAGCTAAGCTCATTTAAGAATAAGCAAATCAGATCAGAACAGTACAGTACAGCTCAGATGAGATCAATTTGAGTAGAGCAAATCAGAACAGAATCGAACAGAAAAGCTCAGATGAGATCAATCGGTTCATCATAACAGCAAAATCAGATCAGAACGGTTAATATGAACAGAACTGAGTAGAGCAGAATCGTTCAAAGCCGAGTGCATCAGCAACAGAAGAGAACAGATCAAGAGCAGTCGAACAGAACAGAGCAGCGTAGTTCAGATCATATGAGATAAAGAGAAACTCGGATCAGTTGAATACGAAGAGCGGATCAGAATAGAGCAAAGTAGAACAGATCAGAGCAGAGCAGTTTAACATAACAGAACACAGTCCGTATCAGATCAGAGAATCAACTCCAACAGACAAATAGTCTGCAAAAGTCTTTTGATCCCTAGTCCTACAGTTTGAACAAAGTTTAATGAGAGCTAAAAAAAGTTCAAACTGATTCATTCAGATGTAGTACAAAGTTAATAAATAGCCCAACCTACTCATGTACGATGAAAGAACAACAAACACAGAATGTCGGAAACTTTACAGAAGTTTTTCAATGGTTAGGAACTTGTGGCCTACGGTAATATCATATTGAAGGCAATATATACAAGCTGAACCGAGGACGAAGAAGAGTCGTCGATGAGAGGGTGAGAGACTCTGAGCTGGTGTGTGCACATAATGCAAGTTCGGACTAGAACATAATAGTAAATTGTGCACCACCAATAGACCTCGTCGTCGAGCTGAAATGAATGTCACGAAGAAGATGATAGGTGTAATGCCCGAGATAATTAAGAAGAGAATTAGTAAGTAATAAACAGCAGCAAGAGTTCTTGGTGTATCTGCTGGTTTATTGATGTGTCGACTGGGTTTGATGACGTAAGTGCGACGTCGTCGTTTTGGTAATAAACGCAAGTCAGTCGATGCAAGTATGTGAATTTTGGTTACAGCCGAGAGAGCAATGCGACATCGTTTTGACTCATGAACAGGAACCAGTCGAGGGATCTGAAATCAGTTGATGGTTTGTTGTATCTGCTGATTGTTATAGGCGCAGCGACGTCGTTTGGGTACGTGTGACTGCTGGTTTTGAATCTTTGTGAAGGATGGATGCCTGCTGATTGATCAGCAGATGGTAACGATGTGGCATATCTAGTACGGCGTCGTCTAGATTAGTTGACGCGTCGTCGTTTTGAGTAATTTTGCGTAACCAGCTGCTGATGGGTTTTGAAGGGAATTCGACAACCAGCATTTGGTTCTTTGCAAGAGATATTGTTGCCTGCTGGTAAAACGTTGCGGCGTCGTTTCGTTTAGTTGGAACGGTGTCGTTTCGAGATTGTAAATTCGAATACAACATTTGATTTCTTCTGCTGAATAATAAGAATGATATTTCCGGTCGAGGGAATGAAATATGACTATTTTGAACAGCGACTGAGTTTGTTTAACGATGAAATCTTTTAGTGTGACCAGCTGGTGAATAGTTTCAGTAGAGATCGGGAATCAGCTGTTGGGCTATTACGTCGTCGTCTGGGTTAATTGATACAGCATTGTGGTGATATTAAAATACAGCGACTGGTTGTTATGTGACAGCTGATTGAGAAAGCTGGTTTGGTTGCGACTGATTGCTACTGCGGCTGGTTGTTGCTCCTGCTGTATAACAAGAGAATGATGAATGTTTCGAACAGCGACTGAGGAAGATAAACAACATTTGAGGAATTTGTTTAACGTTATCCACTTTCAAAGCGGTGGGAGTATATCCTGAATTTAGGTTGGCAGAAATATTAGCAACAAGAGACTGAAAGAGGACAAAAAATTGTAAATGACATGCTCAAAACTATAATTATCAATAAAATTCAAAAATAATTGGCAAATCTCATCTCAAGATATCTCATGCACCATTAACTTCAAGTCTTTGGACAGTAAAATTAACTGCAAGTGATACTCTTGTTGTAATATCTAACACCAACAATAATGCATGACAATTAACAAACCTCTCTTTGCATTGATTTATTATTTTCATGTAAGAACCGTACAATTGTTACATGTTCACTACCACAAGTAATTATGTAATTCGGTCAACTATTAATCTTCCTTTAGGTTGATCAATAATTGCATGAATATACACATTTACACATTCAAATCTGTCATGGTTAATCTACATAAGAGAGGTCACTTTGGTAACATCTTATTTCAATTTAACCAATAAAAATGATGAACAACAATAACAGTATTGTATAGTATGCCAATTAAATAAATTAAATTAGAATATTTCTACTGCATGTGCAAAAAAAAAAAAATGCACTTCCTGCCACATGTGCTTCATTGGAATTATACATCAACCAAACTTACATCTTCTGGAACTAAATCTAGGAGCATCAAAACTTAATAAAACTTGATTTTGATTCTAAATCTTTAATTTGAATATTGATTCAAGAAATACTCTTCTAAATATTGACAGAATCAAAGAAATATTATTTTGAATCATATGATTCAAGACTGTTTAAAAACATACTCGAAGATCTTATAATATAATACATCTGTTTTATGGTTTTAATACACTTAATTGTCTGTAGCACACAGTGGAGTTTTGTGTCCTTGATAAAAGCAGACTTTCGAAATTTAGTTTTGTGTCCTTGATAAAAGCAGATTTTCGAAATTTTATTTATTTTTATCCTTTTCACGAGAATCCACCAACGAACGCTACCTTGATATCGCTTGGTGAGAAATAGCAAACTTGGAGTGAGGTTCCACTAAGTCCACAAATTTAACCTTTTTTTTTCGTTTTTTTTTTTTGTTTCCCATCGCCAACAACTTTGCGGTAAAATCAATTGATGATAAACAAAGACAAATTGATGCACTCACAGGACATGTTCTCCACTAATCACAAACTCGTTTTATGGTTTATTTTGAAGATCAGCATTGTGTATTAATCAAGAATAAGAACATGGCTCTGATACCAATTGTTGGAAAATAATTCATAATTTAATTCCTGAAACGGAAGCTTACCTGAATCTTTAGCCATAATTCAACATTTGGTTTTTGATCTTCCAAATGTAGAATTCCTTTTGGTTTCCTTATTCTCTCTGTTGATGGGGATACAATATATTGAGATTGTGTTTTCTACATTGGGGACCATAACCTTTTTAAATGCTTTTCTTTTTGATTTAGCAGTTATACCCTTAAGCTTATTTCTAATTTAGCCCCTCATCAAATTAGAAATTCTGCGTTGGTATCCACAATTAATATTCATGACACTTATGTCCTTAAGTCAAATTCCTTATTTCAAAATAGACACATAATCTTTGACTTAAATAATTGATGACCATATACATTCAGTTAATTATATTAGTGTCCCAAAATTCTAACACCAACATGTTTCACTTATCATTTCATCTGTTCCTCCATTTTACAGATACCCAGAATGTCGGTGCTTTTGCAATGCTTAGAAGAGTTGGCGAAGAGATACCCGGCATCAAAATTCGTCAAATTATATCGACAGAGTGCATTCCCAACTATCCAGATCATAACCTTCCCACTTTGCTTGTGTACAAGAATGGTGCTGTTAAGGCAACTCATGTGGGAATACGCAGCTTTGGTCGGAGATCGGCTCTTGAAAGTATGTCATCATCTTTGTCCATTTCACTTCCCTCTTTGCCAATTTGAAGACGTCTTTTTATTCTCCATACTCTATTGAACTATCTTTTCATACTTACCTAGCATTTGTGGTGTATGTTGAATGCTTAATCTCTTGCATATGGGTGATTCTGGAACGATCATATTGCTTTGAACTCGAAAAAAATTGAGGCAAAAGGTATGAAAGAAAGTATGACCAACCAGTAGGACAATGTCTGCCACTGTTTCCTAGCTGCTGTGCCATGAATTATGAGAAAAGAACAACTAATCTTGTGGTTGCTAGTGTCAACAAGCTATTCTTCTCTCCTTTTTTTCTCAAAATGATCGAAAAGGTGAGTGAAGGAGAGGAAAACATACCTCACATCTTAACTTAAATTCATAGAAGATTGAGAACCAAAATGAAGCTCTTGGCCTTGCAATTCTTGTTCACCTGATGCTCTCTGTCATCCAAACGCTGATATCTTTACTTGTTTTTGAGATTATATAAATCTTATGCGTGTTTTCACTTGTAGCTGCTGCCTTAGTCCTGTGTCGGTCGGATCCTGTACTGAATGTTGGGCATGGTGGTGAGCAATCCAGGGAAGCCGTTCTTGATGGAATGCGGAAGAAGCTCGTGGAGAGGGTGGTTAGAGATCATGTAGACGGCGACGACGACGATGGCTCATCGAGTGAATGATGACCCATGTAATATCCCAGCATCACGTTTCAATGTACCTTCTTTATCTGTATTTATTTTGATCTTTTCTCCGGGGTTGTCTGGTTCTGTAGCTTTGGCCTCTGTGAGAACGTGAGATTCATAGAGCATCTGTGTCTTACTTCCTGGGTATTCAAGAGACGATTATGTTGTATTTTCCCTTTCGAAACAACAGTCAAGAAGCCAGCTTATATCCCAACTTCTCTGAAGTTTTAGGAAAAGAAATACGAATGATCAGAGTTATATAATCTCATTATTAATAATTAAATTATTGTTATTATGTCTTTAAAATATTATACAAGTTATATATTTCAAAAAGCTAAATACAAGAAATTTCGCCATTTTCCACATCTGCATTTTTCCAATTTTTTTGAAAAAAATTAAAGAGTAAGTAAAAGCAATTATTGTAAACTTGGTAGCAAATTTGCATATGGTAACTGATAATTATATAATGATTATTTGATATTAAACTTTGAATTATTTTATCTTTTTAATAATTAAATTTTATGTGTAAAGTAATATATTGATTTTATATTATAATAAAAAAATTTCTTGATACATGATAAATGACTAAATTAATTTTAAAATCGTATTTACCTTTGCCAAATATATATGTATTTAAATGTTGTAGTGAAAAGTATGAGAACAATAAATTTTTTTATATATAACTACCCGATTTTGAAATCATAATTAGACACGGAGGTCCCAATGGGCATAGACGAGTTTGTAAGACTTGAGTTGACGTGGAAGTACCTTCTCCGGCTTCACGGATTCGTTCTCGTGTGGAGCATATTCTCCACTGAAATATTGTGGCGTAGCTCTGAGAATTAGTCTGTTATATAAGTTCTCTATCGCAGGCTCCTGTCTACTCGTGTATATTCCTCGATCTAAAATCTGTACTAGCCAATGAATCTCTAACCTATATATTTGTTAGCCTGATCAGGGAAGCATATTTTATGAAATGGGATTAGCTAAAAATCCGGCGTAAACAGGATTTTGAAAGCATAATCGATTTCTTTTTATATTTATTCCATCAGATAGGGAAAAAAAATGTATCTAAATGCAAATTTCACATGTCCTTAAAACCCTTTAAACCCCGGCGTCGAACAATAATAAATAAAATAAATAAAAAAGGAGAGAAAAGAAGAGAGACTGTGAGTGTCGGAGCTCGAATCGTTCGTCGATGGCGATTTCACTGAGAAGATACTTAATTACTTGTCGAAACTTCGTATACACACTTCGAGTTTCATCTATCCGATCCCATCACCACTTTTCCAGTATCATTTCATCTCATCCTGATTCTTCCCATCACTTTGACGCTCACGTCTTATCAAACCTTACGCCCTCAAGTTTTCATCGATTTGACGCTCGCCGAAGCTTTGCAAAAGGAAGAAAACAACGTCTAAGTAACCTCACTTCCATGTTGCTTGATTTATATTTTTTTATTGATGATATGATTGAATTTTAGTTGGTGCCATTGTTTTCCATAATTCTAAAAGGGAAATTTTGAAGAATATTGGACCATTTCTAGGTCAATTCCGGATCCTTTGATCGAAATTCAATTTTAGGGAATAGCATGAAATTCGGCGGAGACTGAAGAAAACTCTGTTATTCCTGTTTGCTTAACTGTAAATGGAAGTGTTTCGGGAAGTGAACAAAATGCTGTGAGTGGAAGGCTAGAATAAAATAATTTTGATGGTGTTTGGTGTCCTCAGGCAGAGTAACTCTTTTCTTGAAGAAGTGCATGTGTATATTGGGCTAATTGCGATGGAGAAGTATAGTCCTACGAAGTATTTTCTATATAGTTTGCTTTCTTCTCGTGTGTTTACTAGAGGTGGAAGAGGAAGAGAGCGAGGAAGAGGAGCAAGAGGGAGAAGAGAAGGAGCATCATGATGAAGTTGGTGAAGGTAGGTTAGATGATGGGCATGTAGGTGCTAGCGCTAAGGTTGCTGCTGCTTCGCAAATGGATGCTGCTGTTGATGCTCTGTCGAGGGAGTTGACAAAATTGCGAACTGGAAGGGCATCGGAAGGTGTACATGTATGCCTTGTTTTGGTCCTTGGCGCACTTTATTGTTCTTCTAAAAAAGTGTGTCGAATTTTTCAGGGATGCTTGACCACATTATGGTAGAGTATTATGGTGTTAAGACACCCATCAACAGGATGGCAGCTATCTCAGTGTCAGACCCAAAAACTCTAAAAGTTACTCCGTATGATCCAAGCGTATGTGTTGCTTCTTAACTCTAAACTTCATATTTGGATTATACAACTTTTTTCTTATTCAGCGTATTCTTCATTTTCAAGCATTTACTTTCCCTTCAATATTGAATATTTTGGTGAGAATTGTATCTCTATAAACTTCAAATTCTGAAGAGTGTGACTCGGGATAATATTTTACTTTACAATATGTTAAGTATAGAGAATCTTTTGCAGACCCTGAAAGAGTTGGAGAAAGCCATAATTTCCTCTCCTTTGGGTCTAAATCCTCAGGCTGACGACCAACAGCTGATTATACCGATACCATCGTAAGACTTTTTTCTTTTGGTATAAATCCATTGCTAATTTTAAAATGTAAGACTTTCCCATTCCAATCATAGAAAAATTTTCTCCCTTACTAATTACGAGAAGAATAAAACTGCTGTTCATAAGTTATGACTTTCTTATCTTAGAAGCCCTGTAAATTTCCCAGTCCAATTATAGAAAATTCTCTCTTACCAATTACCAGAAGAATAAAACTGCTCTTCATAAGTTATGCCTTTCTTATGTTAGAAGCCCTGTAAATGTTTTATTCTCTCGCTATATGAATATAAGTTACTGACTAAATAGTGTTGATTCACTAACTATATGTTTTGATGCTTTCGATTGGCAGATTGACAAAAGAACACGCTCAAGTGAGTCTTAAATTAATATTTTCTTCTGATTCAAGTATGGTTTATTTTTCATTGATTACCAGAAGCCCTTTTCTTTCAAGTATGGTTTATTTTTCATTGATTACCAGTAGCGCTTTTGTTTGATATGGTCAAAATGTCTCGTAACAGGCTATAGTTAAAGTGGTTGCGAAATCATCTGAAGATGTGAAGCAAAGCATAAGAAGATCACGCCAGAAGGTAGTCTTGCTAGCACCAAGAGGTTTCCATGGAAAGTTTTTACACATTCTTATCTAACTTGGTTCTGCATAGTCGCTCACTTCAGATGTATGATCATATCTTTTTGCACTTATTGAGTCAGACTCGACGGATCAAAATCTTGGAAGGTGTTTCTCTTATTACATGCCTATGGTGGTTTAACTGGTTTAAACTATATGTTTTCCTGTCCGAAATGTTTTTATGAATTTTTCTTCTGTTTTCCTTTACTGAGTGAGTGTGAGTGTGTGTAGCGGAAGCAGGAATTGTGGAATCTGCTTTGGTGGAGAGTGCATCTTTGACCATAAACATATTCTTGCTAATTCACCAAAAGCCTATATCATGGTTACAGGCATTGGACAACATTAAAAAAGCAGCTGCCAAAAAGAAGGATAAAGATAAAGCAGGTCCGAGTTTGTCGGAAGATGAAGTCAAACGAATGGAGAAAGAAGTAAGTTGCATACATTGTTGCGAACCACGCTTGATGTGCTTGTGATTCAAGTCTCACTTGGCCTTTTTACATTTCAGATAGATGACTTGACAAAAAAGTACATGAAGAAGGCTGACGACATGTGCAAGACTAAGGAAAAGGAAATTAAACAAGGCTGAATGACGGCTCTTCGAGTGACTATTTCTTGCACAGTGATTTGTGAGAAGTGTAGCCACTTTCATGTTATATGTGTCGTCTAAGCTAATGGACCCAATTGCGTTTTGAAGCTGCACTCGTGGTTTAAATCACGTCTATATTTACGGTTTGTGTCTTACTATTTCATTCGTAATGCTTTGTTCAAATGCATCTACATAGAATTATAAAATCAGCACTCGGTACTTCTAATAAATCCCGTTTTCTTACGTTGCTGGATCTCTATTGGGGATTTGAAGATATTATACGTGCGTTCTTGGTCTTAACTGATGGATCTGGACCAGATCGCGTCAGTTTAAGTTCTCAAAATCGGATTTTTATGATAGCTGGACATGGAACCACCCCGGGGTGAAAATTTGCCTTCCCAACACCCAGGGAATTTTTTTATTCATAAATTCAAATATTATTTTATCGTGTAATTTTCTCTTCTAATTGGTAAAAACATAGGATTCTGACATTTGAGTTGCACAAATCCGGTGCTCTGAGATTCAAGCACCGTGGTGATCATATGTACAGCGTAAGCAAAAACGTTTTTCATTATCTAACTGCCAAAAATAGCTTCCCTCGTTACAAGCCTTATACCCCGGACCCATAACTCTGCCATTTCCTCTCCTCCATCGCACACGAAATGGACTTCCTTGTTCTTTGATGTGATCACATAGAAAATTCCAGGTTTAGTACCATCGCATTTCATTTGTCTGCTTCTCTGGAAGCTTATGCTAGAGCCTACTTCAGCTTTTCGGCATATAACATTTCGACAACTCGAACTTCCCCATCGAAGTACTCCACTAGATCCTACCATTTTCATAAACTTTGTGTGCGGAGATCCTTTCCCTCCCTTAGTGTGCTTGAGTACTGTAGAACCGCATAACACAAGCTTGCGTGCAACTGCATCTAGTATGATGTTTTGGGCATCATTTTGCAGTCCCCCATATTTTGTTGCAAGTGACAATGCAGTTTCACCTTTGGTATTTTTCGCATCACAATGTGCTCCATTGGAGATCAGGAGTTGGCACATCTCACCATTACCTTCCCTAGCTGCAAGCATCAGTGGCGTGTAGTCATCGCCATCTGAAGCATTGATTTCATAACCCTTGTTTATCAGTAACTTCACGGCATCCAAGTCTCCATATCGAGCAGCACAATGTAACGCATAAAATCCTCCAGAATTGTGATTTCCCTTCTCAAGGGCAAAATCGAGCATTATCTTTTCGAACAGATCTTTATTTTGACTCAGCCGAGACAATGTGATTGCAGTTTCCCCAGATTTATTGCACAACTTAACATCAGCCCCGGCATATACAAGTTGCCTGAAGGCATCAACATGGCCTTCCATGGCAGCGATCATGACTGCTGAGAAACCAAGAGCATCCTGTTCATCAATATCAATACCTTTCTTTCCAATCAGAGATTTCAAACCTAATATATCTCCAGATCGCACGACAAATAGAAATGGTGAAAATGCGGATGTGTTGGAAGATGTGGGATTGTGACCACTTCGGATTACATTCAGCAATATATTCTCAAACTCCGTATGCCACTGATTAGATCTAGCAATAGAGATCACAGTTTGGCTAGCTGTGTTAACCAAACCAAAGTCTGCACCGGCTTTTGCTAGAACTTTAAGGCAATCTTCCTGCTTGTACTTTACACTGATTAAAACTGCAGTTTCACCGGATTCGGTTCTTGAGTTCAGACTGCAACCCGAATCTATTAAGCTTTTAAGAATTGTCGGAAATCCAAGACGGGCCGCAATGTGTAATGGCCTAAACTCCAATTTTTGAGTGGTCTCAACTGGGGTCTCTATCTGAGCACCACATTTTATAAGCACTTTCACAGCACCATCATTGCCGCACAGAATTGCATGGTGGAGGAGTGTTCTTCCACGATGACGGGTGTTTGGAGATTGGTGATGGAGAAGCATCTGCAAGATTAAACCTGTTGCCTCAAAATATTCTACAGCGCACCAGGTAATGGGGTAAGGCTCCGCCAGTCCTGCACCCACTCGAAGTTCCTCACCTGAAGCTGTATCCCATGACCACGCCCCAAGTTGCACGTTAACATCAGTTCTGGCTCCTGTCTTCACTCCAAAAGTCAATAAAAGACAGAATGGAAGTCAGTTTCTGTCCACAAAATGCCACAACAAACTATTCTTTGAATATAGTTGCAGAGTATGACATCACATAGTTCTTAGACCAACAATATGAAATAATGAAGAATTCTGATAAATTGTGAGTACAGATTGTGGTTCTATTTTGATCAAACTTAATCGAACCTTCCTTTTGGGTTGAATTTTACAAGGTAACAATTTTTTCAGCTAGAGTTTTCCCAAGTCTTGAAACTTACTAGATGAAAGTGGATTCATGACTAACATAAGCTCTAATGTAGCATCAATTTGCTTACTTCCAGAAGTAGGCGAACAACTGAGATCTGCCTACTGACAACAGCAGCCACAAGCGCGGTACAGTCAACATTTGCATGGAGACAAGGCTTGCATGACTGAAGCAACATGCGGTCAGTTGCATTCACATTCACTCCACACTGACACCAACCAACAAAATCAAGATGACATCGATCAGCAGATTGGTTGAGAAAAGCACAAATGCTTGGTTAAGATCATCAAACATAGCATGAGCTGTCCATGGAACATGTGCACAAAGAGCAGAAAGAAATTTAAACAGAGTTTAGTTCATTATTATAGCATTAACCCCAAAACTCCATGCAAGAAAATTTTCATATTTACAAGCTCAAATTTATACATAAATGATAAAAAAATATTTTCATGACGTGCATTATGCCATTAAACAAATAGCTGAATAAGCCGTTAGCCAAACATTTTAACTTCACTTATTCATATTAGCAAACATGTCAGAAATTTAACCTTCAGGAAAGCTTTCACCACATCCACAAAACCTCTACAGCATGCTGTCACAAGACCATGAATGGCAACATGAGGCCGTATTAGATCAGAACCCATAAGAAGATTCACTGATTTTGAACGGCCATGATTGCTGGCCTCTAATAATGCTTCCTCACATGCAGGTTGAGATGCCCCGGCCTTAAGTAAAGTTTCAAGGATCTCGAGATGGCCTTCTCTTACAGCTGCTGTGGTCGCAAATCCCCTAAATAGTTGTATGTTCAGATCAGCTCCTGCAGTCTGTAAATGTACAAAATTGGAAAAATTTGTAAGTCAATCATCGCAGATGATACTTTACAAAAGACTCTGGCAAAAGGACTCGAGCCCACTCTGATAATCCCTTCAATCCAAATACTAAATCAGTGTCGAGAGAAGTTGCGATTTCAGCCCTGAGAAGGCAGCCAAAAAGTTGTTTGTCCGGTCTTCGCTAAGTCAATATACAAGCTAGTATGACGAGAGTGTAACACACTCACAAAAGTTTCAGTTTATCAGAGACTTCCATGTCAGCACAAGAAAATCAAAGGCGGAATGCAGTTTAGAATATGATCACGGGAAGAGAAGTAGTCTTAATAAGGAAAAAATAAAAACAGGATTTCATCTGTTACAGGTAAAACCACCTAATCGAGTCGTAAAGGCAGTTCAATAAAGGAGTAGGAGAGAGAGAACTCGAAAATCAACTTTTAAAATTTGAAAATAGAAAGCGCAAATCCCATTCAAAATAACAAACGAGATTTCAGCTGTTCAGCACTCCAATATACAACCATAGGCAGTTCCTTAATCAACAACGTCTCATCGAGAGAGTCCTGCTACTGTATACCCAAGCGGATAAAGAAACGATTCATTTAAACAAAACATAAGCAAAAACTAAAATATATGCAAATGATATAGAATCCAGCAGTTCGAACTCAACATTGCCTTACCAGTAAGTTCTTCACGAGATCGAGATTTCCATCATTAACAGCGACGAACAACGGCGTGACGTCAGTCCGGAACTCATCGTAATCGACGCGCACCTCGCAGGGTGACTCCTCGAGCAAAACAATCTCAGTCTTCCGGATCCTCAAGCACGCAGCCCCAACGTAGTTGACATCGACGGACGGATCGGCCAGGCACTCGATCACCGACTTGAGATCGTTACACAACGCAGCTTCGAGAAGCCGCTGCGAGAGCTCAGCCTGGTAATCCAGGGGGACCACCTGCTTCCCTGTGCGAAAACCTCCGCCGCCTACGCTGCCGTGCCTCAAAAACATCATTCAACAGCAAGCAGCGCACTGCTGAGTTGCCGAGTGGCTGGAGCCTGGAGAGAGAATGGCGACACAGAAGTCGAGAAAGAGGAGACAAACTTAGAAACGAGTGAGCGCCAGTGGTACGGTGGGGGAGGTATTTATGTTATGGGTTGTGTAGAGAGGGGGTATTTAATATTATATGTTTTATATTAAATTAGCTTTTTAAAATATCTGATTTGATACTAAAATACTAACGTCAGTTTGCGTGATCCGGGGGTTGAAATAATAACAAGATTATGGATTATTATTTATGAAAAAGTAAGCCTATCAATGATCCATATAAGTTTTAAATCGAGTGATATACATGGTATATAAGATCAAAAAAGATGACTTATATGACAGACTAACTCCCAAAACATATCCAATAATATTTCAGTCGGGAATATGCTCCACACGAGAATCGAACAAATAAGTCGGAGAAGGTACACTCATATCATCCCAAGTCTTACCAACTCATTTATGTCCAGTTATGTCGTTAGTTGACATATCATCTTGTGTTTTTATTAACGTGTTTAAAATAATAAGTGTATATCAAAATTAACTGCTCTATGAGATTTTTCAGTATACGTTATTCTTATAATATAAATTTTAAAATGAAATATATCTGTGATCTAAGCAATTTACTTTTTAAAAATCTCGAATGATTTTAAATTTTTGTAGCTTTTATTGAAAATGGATTCATCAAAAGGAGTTAACTAATAGGATCCTTCTTCATTGAATGGGTAGAAAATAGATACTACAAAACCGATTCATATTATTGTAACCCAATTTTTTGCATTTATAACAATGGACTACTCATATTAAAAAAGAAAATAAAAACAGTTGATGCGAATCCTATAATAATAATAAAAAAAGACGTGCCTAATACCTTAATAAATTTTTAAAACAAAATCGTTTTTTTACATATTACTAGTATAAATAGATATAGATAATACTAAACCACTTCATATATATAGTATAATAATTAATTTCTTTAGATGTGCTTCTTACTTCTTAGCTTTAAATTCATTATACTCTAATTAATTATTATTCATTGCTATAAGTACATTTACAGGAGCACTAAAATTAAAATAAATATATATGTAGAATAAGGGTTGGAGATTAGACATGTTACCTTTTAAATAAAAATACAACAATATGTATTTAAACTGTTCTTTTGATTATAATTTAACTGAGATAATTTTGTGTTTAAAAGAAAATATGTAACTCATATTTATAACCCCGTGGTATCACTCCAGAATATAATCACCAAAAACACATATTCGTTGAATGATAAATAAAATAATTCGAATAGTAAAGACGCGAGAATCTGTGGATCCAAGTAACACAAAAATAGTATGTTTTGTTTTTATTTATCTTCTGATATAAATCAACAGAAATCGTATATATACATATATATATTTTCAAACCAACTTAATTTATGTTGTCCCTGGTCTTGCCTCCCCTTAGTCATTTCTCATAATGTTTGGAAAAGAATATTCATAAATATAGTGAAAACTTTTTTTAAATAAAATAATTGAAACCAAATGCCCGTCTATATGCTGGTCATGCATATGTTCACCTGGTATAGTTTATCCGATGAATAAATCAGAAGTCGAACAAAATGAGGATGAAAGGGTCTCCTTTATTTCGGAGAACTATCTCTATTACATAGTATAGATATGGATTTGGTGTAATATGATATACCTCTACTAGAGATACCGATAAAGTTTAAAACATTTGAGTTACACGTTATTATTAATAAGTAAAATTTTTACAGTGATAAGCATTGAGTCATATAATTAATATCAGAGTCATAATATGAGTTTGATTCTAATTAATTGTAATTATTGAGATAAAAATTATTATGTTTCAATAATTATCCCTCGAAAAATGATCGAACCGTGACGATTAGATAATTAATATATATATATATAT
>KQ994525.1:33880-63970 GCA_001598015.1 Dorcoceras hygrometricum
ATATATATTCATTTTAATTAATTGTAATTATTTTGAGATAAAAATTGTTGTGTTTCCATAATTATGGAACGAAGAATGATCGAACCATGACGATTATATACATAAAAGCAAGACTTTCTTACTTCATATATAATGACATATATATATATATATTCATTTTAATTAATTGTAATTATTTTGAGATAAAAATTGTTGTGTTTCCATAATTATGGAACGAAGAATGATCGAACCATGACGATTATATACATAAAAGCAAGACTTTCTTGATTCATATATAGTGACATGATTATAGTAATCAAACCCATCTTTAATTATAAGTAAAGCAACAACTAAGTTTTTATATGCACTTAGCTATATGTCATGATAGATCTCCACTTGGAGGTATGTTATATACTTATACCATGAGAATCCGATTCTTGTGCCTGTTAGATTTTCCAATTGGCATGTGACCAGATGTCAAACTAATATTCTATGCATCCAATGAGATGTGCCCACGTCACCAGATTGCGCTGAAATTAGCAGTTTTATATGATAATTATATTCATAGATAGGTACGTATAATGGGTTAGTGTTTGACGTTTTCCCTTTTTTCCTTTTTCAGTTTTCATGTGATGTTGGTCTCCTCGCATGTATATGAAATAATAATATAATTCGTCCTGTCTAATATGAAAATACAAATATATGATCATCGTTGCTGGGAGCATAAATTGGTAGCAGATATGATTTCAATTATAATATCATATTTTACCTTTTTTTAGACTTCTGTTATTAATATATACAATACCACGGGCACCAATTTTTAAAATCTACTTGAAACAATATGGAATTAACTAACGTGGCGCAGCTTATGAAAGAAAGTTGAAAACTAAAATCCCACGATTTTTGAAAAGTTTTGAGTTTCATGTTGAGGGCCTCTTAGTGGGGTTTCTTTATACTTAGGTTATACTTTACAATGTATTTGTTGGCTAGATGTTTACGCCACATATATTATTCAGAAGTGGTTAAAAAAACACACATATATTCCAAGCAATAATACACTTTTTCCGAAATAGTTAGAGTTATAATTAAGTACTTATCCTTAGATGAAAAGTTACACTTGTTAGCCAAAGTTTAACATCATCTAGTTATACATATATATGGGAGCACATAGTACACTTATTATATGAATTAACGTCGGGTTGTTAGCCACATGAGCCCAATGAGGTGCATGTCTAATCTGGTGTTGTTGTCTCATATCCTCTCAAGACAGTCTGACCAGGCACTACCGTTGACTCTATCCCTAAAAACGATACTATTACCCTTCAAGATCCGTCATCAATCTTTTCAAGGCTCACCTAGCCAAAAAGCGACGCAACATCATATGTTTGGCGCCATAGGAACTTCCAAGTAGCTCGGTCATCCGGTGTGTTAGTGTAACGCCCCAAAACTCCTTAGGACCATATTTATGCATTTCATAAATTAAAATGGCATTTCTAAAATATGTTATGCATTGTTGAAATTAAATGATTTCAGAAAATAGTGTGACGTAGCAGGTTCCAGCGGATGACTCCAAGGGTGATGCACGAGCTAGTTTATTTGAAATGGATTGAAAATATCTTTAAGGAGGTGAAATGATTTCTTTTGGAAAAGGTTTGGTACTTTACAAATTAAAATGGTTAGAAGGGAGTTTTTATTTAAAATACTGCAACTTGTTTAAAGTGTGTCATGCTAAATATTATAAGTAACTTGCCACTAATCCCTTCGGTATTTAAACCTGTTTTTAAAGAAAGATTTTTATCATTTTCAAAGAAATCCTCCTGTGTTCTTCAAAGTTATTTGCAGAGAAGTTCGTGTATTGCTCAAGGGGAAGAATTCTGCAGGGATCAGCTGCTGTTGCAAAGCTACGGTTAAGGCAAGTAAAAGCTTTGACTCACCATTTGAAGCATATATTGTTGTTTCTGAGTCTTTGCTTGTATTTTTAAACAGTATGTTTAAAGTTCATGTTTTAATAACTGTGAAATCGGTAGCTGCTGGTTGAATCATTGGTATGGTTTAATAGGCAGCAGCTGATGACATTGTTGTTGTTCTGATATCACAAATGTCGAGTTATGTCCCAGCAGCTGTTTCTACTTGTTAAGATTCAGCAGCTGTATCGATGTAATGTTTATGAATGTTTTCCTCTCTGTTGTAATATCAGGATTTGATGATTTGTGTAATCAGCAGTGCTAGTTAGATCAGTATAAAGTCTGGTTTAATAGGCAACTGCTGGTAGCGCGATCGTTGTTTTGATGTTACAAGCGTTTTTCATAAAATTCAGCAGATGCACTGTTCATCAGCAGATGCGTCTTCCTTTATTTAGTATCAGCAGTTGCTTTCCTTTGATAAGGAATCAGCAGCTGCATTGTGATCTTAAATTCAGCAGTTGCTTTAAAGTACTGTTCATTCCAATTGGTACTATTCATTCATATAATCGTGTTAGCACTTTTCCTTGCGACTGATTAATGTGTTAACGACGTCGTTCCATTTAGTCATACAAATATCAGCAGGTAGTTTTGTATTTCGTCTGCTGATCGTTCTAACGACATCGTTTCATTTAATACAAATATCAGCAGGTAGTTTTGTAATTCGTCTGCTGATCGTTCTAACGACATCGTTTCATTTAATACAAAGATCAGCAGGTAGTTTGTATTCGTCTGCTGATCACCCCAACGACATCGTTTCTTTTTATATTTATTCTTGCGACTGGTACTGTTCACCAGCAGATGTATTTCGTTTCATATCAGCAGGTATTAGTCTTGCGACTGGTACTATTCATTTCGACTGGTTTTCTCTCAATCATTTCCAGTTTAATGATATGTTTCCAAAGTCGAATTCAATGCTCAGTAAAGTTTTAAAATGGGAAGCAAATGTTTAAAATAATGGAACCCGATGTTTTACAGAAATGTTTAAAGAAAGATTGTTAAGGAACGAAAAGATGTTTTAGATTATGGCATAGACAGTTAAGGTCACCAAGGAGAAGGGTGAGCAGTTGTCTAGATGTTGACTGCCCTTTTCATACGAGCTATATGCTAAACTGATATCGGAAGTCATTTTGATCAAAGTGCAACACGGACCAAATAGAACTTATATGCCATGATCAACTGAAAATGGAATTGAAAGAAATGAGAAACTGGATTATCTTCCCCTGTTTCTGCCATTGAAATGTTTATGAAAATGATACAGTATATTAAAGTTCCTTAACATTGATATTGTACAGATGTCTGCCTGCGTTTTATGAAATTGTTACTACTCAGATTTTACTTGCTGAGCCTTTAGGCTCACTAGCTTTTAAAATGGTGCAGGTACGACAGCTGATGGAGGAACAGCAGGTGGAACTTGAATCAGCAGATGGGTGGCGTTGTGTTTATCCAAGGCCTACGTTTTCCGTGTCGTAGTTGTATTGTTTTGATTAGGTTGTGCTGTATTAAATCAGTAGCAATGGTTGTATATTTATCTCAAATAACAGCTGTTGTAAACCGCATTTGCAAAGTTATATGAAACACCCTGTTTTCCGCAAAAGCTTTTAGCAGTAGCGCGCGTATTTGAGTATCTGCTGAACATTTCGAATTGTTTTGTGTCTTGTTTTCCTTTGAGTTATAAGAGATGCAGCTTATAACAAATCTTCTTTTAGCCCTTCTTTTATTCGAAAATTTTGTTTACCCCTTTTCTCGTGGCCCCATTGGGTTTTTGGGTGTCACAGTTAGGATCGATTTACTCTCTGTTAGTGTATACAGAAGTTATTTAGTCAATAACCAGCACTTAGAGAGAATAACCAGATCGCGTAAAAGACGCTGGATCCACCTAGACGCTGAAACCGGATCGCGATAACTAAGCTGGTTCCAGCTGGATGCTGAAACCGGATCGCTTTTGTGTATAACCAACTAGACGCTAAACCAGCGCTGTGCAAGAGCCTGGTTCTAGCTGGTCTTTGAAACCAACTCGATGAAAGAACAAGCGAACTGGTTATTATTACTTGAGCTGTAATAGCTCAGTGTTCTTGAATACTTGTGCACCGAGATACAGATTGAGTGATGAATTTAAATCATGCGAAAATAACTCAAACTGCACTCTTAAATTCGAAAGCCTTTTAAACAGTTTTAAACACAGTTATAAATATGCAGTGCGTATGAATGAATGCAGAAAGCAGTAAAGAAATAAGCTGATTTGTTTATGGAAGTTCGGAGCAAACTCTCCTATATCTCCCCTTCTTCCGCAATCGGGAAGGATTCCACTAGAAGACTTTGATTGCAGCGTCCCTACGTTACAACCACTCCGACGACCCTCGGCCGCAAGAACCCCTAGTCACACCACTGCACAGTAAGCCCTCAAGCTGTGTGTCTAACAACACTTCTTTAACGCCTCAGTGAGAAAGGCTACACACACTTCTTTAACGTCTCAATGCGAAAGACAACCCACATTTCTTTAACGTCTCAGTGCAAAAGATAACTAGACTTTTTTAACGCCTCTGTCTAAAGCCTACAATGGAGAGTTTTTTAATTTACATTCACTCTAATCTGTTTTGCTCAACTCTCAAATGTGATTGAATGTATATGCGTGTGAGATTTACAGTGTAAGCACTATCTCTCAAATATGAAATCTCACACACTGGGAAGTGCTCCTGTCCGAGCTGGTTATCTGTTATCTTCCCATGGTTGTGCTTTTCTTCTATTTTTCTGTTTTGTGTTAGCACAACACTTTTCTCTCCATGTTTTTTTGCACATTGCAATCTGTGCTTTGCGCCTGATATATAGAACCCCATCTTCTGATTTGTCCGTTGGACACAAAGTTGTAGCCGTTCTGAAAAGTCTTCTGACGCTTTGTACTTTGTGTCATTTGGCTTTTAATGCGTTGCAGGCTTTATTTGACTTGAACTCTTTTCATCGGTTTGTCCTTACCAGTTGGGCTTTATTCTTCTCGTCAAGAGCCCTAGTGTTACTTGTTTGTCTACTTGATTTATTCAGACACCTAATCCAAATCATCAGCAAACACATTGTCAATCAATTCAGATTCAGTCTTCCCAAGGACTGAGATTCCTATGAAGAACTGATTTATAGTCGTGCTCAATGATCAAGCGTGCACTTGATCACTGCTCTTGTATACGGCTCCGCACTCAATCACTGCTCTTGTACGCTGCACTTGATCTGCGCTTGAGCTGTTCTGCACTTCAACATTCTGCGCTTGAACTCTGCTCTTGATTCTCTGCGCTTGATCTTCGTGCTGCTCCTACTCCAAGCCGATGAACCAGCTTGGTGTTCCCTGAACTTCTGGAAGTAAACTGTTGTACCAGCTTGGACGTTTTGTTTACCCCTTTTCTCGTGGCCCCATTGGGTTTTTGGGTGTCACAGTTAGGATCGATTTACTCTCTGTTAGTGTATACAGAAGTTATTTAGTCAATAACCAGCACTTAGAGAGAATAACCAGATCGCGTAAAAGACGCTGGATCCACCTAGACGCTGAAACCGGATCGCGATAACTAAGCTGGTTCCAGCTGGATGCTGAAACCGGATCGCTTTTGTGTATAACCAACTAGACGCTAAACCAGCGCTGTGCAAGAGCCTGGTTCTAGCTGGTCTTTGAAACCAACTCGATGAAAGAACAAGCGAACTGGTTATTATTACTTGAGCTGTAATAGCTCAGTGTTCTTGAATACTTGTGCACCGAGATACAGATTGAGTGATGAATTTAAATCATGCGAAAATAACTCAAACTGCACTCTTAAATTCGAAAGCCTTTTAAACAGTTTTAAACACAGTTATAAATATGCAGTGCGTATGAATGAATGCAGAAAGCAGTAAAGAAATAAGCTGATTTGTTTATGGAAGTTCGGAGCAAACTCTCCTATATCTCCCCTTCTTCCGCAATCGGGAAGGATTCCACTAGAAGACTTTGATTGCAGCGTCCCTACGTTACAACCACTCCGACGACCCTCGGCCGCAAGAACCCCTAGTCACACCACTGCACAGTAAGCCCTCAAGCTGTGTGTCTAACAACACTTCTTTAACGCCTCAGTGAGAAAGGCTACACACACTTCTTTAACGTCTCAATGCGAAAGACAACCCACATTTCTTTAACGTCTCAGTGCAAAAGATAACTAGACTTTTTTAACGCCTCTGTCTAAAGCCTACAATGGAGAGTTTTTTAATTTACATTCACTCTAATCTGTTTTGCTCAACTCTCAAATGTGATTGAATGTATATGCGTGTGAGATTTACAGTGTAAGCACTATCTCTCAAATATGAAATCTCACACACTGGGAAGTGCTCCTGTCCGAGCTGGTTATCTGTTATCTTCCCATGGTTGTGCTTTTCTTCTATTTTTCTGTTTTGTGTTAGCACAACACTTTTCTCTCCATGTTTTTTTGCACATTGCAATCTGTGCTTTGCGCCTGATATATAGAACCCCATCTTCTGATTTGTCCGTTGGACACAAAGTTGTAGCCGTTCTGAAAAGTCTTCTGACGCTTTGTACTTTGTGTCATTTGGCTTTTAATGCGTTGCAGGCTTTATTTGACTTGAACTCTTTTCATCGGTTTGTCCTTACCAGTTGGGCTTTATTCTTCTCGTCAAGAGCCCTAGTGTTACTTGTTTGTCTACTTGATTTATTCAGACACCTAATCCAAATCATCAGCAAACACATTGTCAATCAATTCAGATTCAGTCTTCCCAAGGACTGAGATTCCTATGAAGAACTGATTTATAGTCGTGCTCAATGATCAAGCGTGCACTTGATCACTGCTCTTGTATACGGCTCCGCACTCAATCACTGCTCTTGTACGCTGCACTTGATCTGCGCTTGAGCTGTTCTGCACTTCAACATTCTGCGCTTGAACTCTGCTCTTGATTCTCTGCGCTTGATCTTCGTGCTGCTCCTACTCCAAGCCGATGAACCAGCTTGGTGTTCCCTGAACTTCTGGAAGTAAACTGTTGTACCAGCTTGGACGTCCCCTTACTGTTCCAGCTGAAAATCTTCGATCAGTCCAGCTCAAGCGTCCCCTCACTGTTCCAGTTTGGATATCTTCACGTCAACTCCAGTCTTAGCAAGCTGCGCAAGTCACGTAGAGCGTTAGTACAATAGAAACAGATTTTGTGTGAATCAAAACTTAGATTCTGATCTGTAAAAACAGATCAAATACGGTGTATTGCTCGTTTAACCCAAACATGACGTATTTTTTTATTCTAAATAAATTATAATAGTAGAAAAACGAATAAAACATAAAGAAAAAAATTACATATATGTCAGATGTTAGATGATGTTTCGGGAATATATTTATATATATATATATATATATATACACTTGATAATGTGGCGCCTAAAATGGGCGCGCGCGTGGGCGCCTGAGATGCTCAGCCGAACATCTCATGAAATTTTTAAAAAATTCATGAGATGTTCGACTGAGCATCTCAGGCGCCCACGCGCGTGCCCATTGTAGGCGCTCACTATATCGGTGCTGTATATATATTGATGTAACCAAATAGATCAGCCGAAGAGCTGCTACCACGTCGAGGACCTCGGGAACGTCGGGCGTCGAGGATTCAAGAACACGTGTGTATTCCTACAAACAACGAATGCTTCGTCAAAGGGCGCCGGAGATGTGTCCGGCGAAGCCCCTCCGATGCTTAAGTCAGCCGTGTGCAAGAACGAAACGAGAATATATACTGTGTGCAAGAATGTAATAATCAGTGAATGAAAATCAAAGAGCAAACCTGGGGGGTATTTATAGAGGGGCTAGGCAGATGAATCGTCTCGTGGGCACGTTCTGTCGAGACGTGGGTGAGATCGTGCGCACGTCTTCCGTACAACACGACCCACGTTCTCCGCCTTTTGCGGAAGTACTTTAAACAAATTTTAATATTTTATCCTTGAAAATTATTCAATTGAAACTTAAAAAATGTAATTATTTTGGAATATATACATTTGTATGTATATGTTACTTCTCAAATCTCAACCAACTCCCTCCAAGCTGATGATTATTGCTACTTAAATGTCACGAATGCATGCTCAACTTTTATCATCGTTTTAAACGAACAACCGATTTTAAACAAACATGGCTTGAAACATAATCTAATCCCTCTGCATGAACTATGATCTCTTTCAAAATTACTCACAATTCTCTGTCAATATTTTCTTTCATGAATATGTTACACATAGATTGTCTGAAAATGGTTGTCTGATTTCATACAATCATAATTTATCCAAATGTTTTCTTTGAAATGATATTTGACCGCTGAATAAAATTAAGAATTCTATCATAAATTAGTTATATAAGAAGTAATATAATATGTTTCAATGGGTTGCTCATAGGACTGTAATAAAAATATTTTGTTTTTAACTATCTTGGAGTGTGATTTTTCCATAATATCAATTGAACCTTAGCCTGTCGATGGTGACGTATATATGATAGGTGCACAAATATAAAGAGATAATAATCATCCTAAAAGAAAAATATACTAGGTTGCCAATTTAGATGGGTTGGGTTTGATTGGGGAAGTTTGATGTCGGATATTAAAAAAAGAAATTCTCTAACTCCAATAGAACCATGTTCCATTTTTATTTTAAAATGTTTTAACAAATAAATTACTAACAACTCAAAAACATAATAATGTAATTAATAATAATACCTAAATTCAACACATAATAACAAAAGGACTATATATGATTTCAAAGTCTAATTATAGAAAATTTAAAGTATACTCGTTACACTAGAGAATTATTTAAAAATCAGTATTTTAATAAAATTTGAACAATATTTTATAAAATCAATATTATATGAGGTCAATTATAAAATCAATATATAATTGTTTATTTCAAATATACACATGTATCCATCTTTCTTAAAAATGATAATAATGATTGAAATCCCGGGTTGACCCAAATCCGACCCGACCCGTGTTTTTCGGGCCATTTCGAGCCACTCCAGTTTCTTTCGAAGTCAAGAGTTCCCAATATTGTTTGCCTAAATTTTTAAACACGTTTTTAATATTTTTAGAGTTAAAAGAACTTAAGATATGTGTTTGGATAAGATTTTTATAAAATTTTTTTGAAAAATATTATTAAAAATTAATTTTGAAGTATTAGAGAGCAAATGAAAGATGTTTTATAATATTTTTAGAATAAAAAATATAGATAAACTTTATACGAGTAGTCAATTAAATTTTTTTTATTAGATTACTTATTTGAATATTATTTTAATACTAATTCTTAATTATAAATAAATTTCTAATACTTATCTAAACATTTTTTAATTTAAAAATATTTTTATAAAATAAATTTTCAAACACATAATGTGAAAGAATTTTCAAAATATTTTGTAAGTTTTTTTTGAAAATAAAAATATTTTAAAATCCAGACGGAGTCCTAATAATTTTTGGGTCGACTCAAGTATGAAGGGTCTCTTCCGGGCACCTAACAACTCGCACTCTAAAAAAGTCTTAGTAGTTCTATTAGACGTGGACTATCAATTTGAAGAACAAAATAAATTTTATTCTTTATAGAAACATCTGGGAATAAGCAAATATTTATAAAAAGTGATTATGAGATCTCCTTCGTTACTTTGGTAATGGAAATATCATTCTCACTTATTTTTAGTTGTTGTGAACACTCTTTTGACCTGATATATTTACTAGTAAGTAATTAATATTTCGTTTGGACATGTTTTATAAAAACGTTTTTAGTGTTTTTAAAGTTAAAAAAAAACTTAAAGTATGTGTTTGAACAAGATTTTATAAAATGTTTTTGAAAAATATTTTTAAAAAACTAGTTTTGAAGTACACTTTTTTAAGAACAAGTGAAAGATGTTTTATAATGTTTTTAGAATACAAAATATAGGTAAAATTTATGCGAATGATCAATTAATTTTTTTTGTTAGGTTAATCATTCAAATGCTATTTTAATACTATTTTTTAATTATAAATCATTTTCTAAAATAATTATCAAATATATTTTAATTTAAAAATAGTTTATAAAATAGTTGTCCAATCACATACTTACCTTTAAAAGAACTTCCAAAACGTTTTGCAAGAATTTTTAAAAATATTTTTAAAAAAATATTTTTATAAAACGTGTCCAAACGGAACCTAAACATAATTTCATTATTTTATTTGCATCACATGATATATACTTACGTATCCATACTATTAATAAATAACGAGAGGTGAATCGTTACCACTCTTGAGTGAAGGTTTTTTCAAGCAATATTCAAAATTTTAAGCTTTGACTTACTTTTTTGTTTTTTTATAAAAAGTTTAGGATTCTTACCTATTTATAGTGTATATTTTTTACAAATACATTTATATTTAATTTTTTTATATTATCTTTATTTACATTTTAATGATTTTATGAACAAACATCGCATATGCAGATGTGCTGCACTCATAGTAATACTCGTTCATTTGGAGGAAATCAACATTCGAAAGTCATTGGGCCTGTCCGTTGAGCATGAACCTGGGCCAACTGTTCGGCCCATTACATGCATAAAATAAGCCCAGTCCTCCTTTATTATTCTACCTTTCCAGATGACAAAGATTGTTGAACGTTGAATTTGAAGCAGAATACTTTGCGGTAAGACCCCAGAGAAGACTGGATAAATCTTTGACCAATCATCTTCTTCCGGTGCCGCAACCTCGAGTTGTAAGGATACCTGCAATGAATTCTGCGGCCACAGAAGATAAGAGAGGTCTATTTTCTTCACTTTGTTTGACGTTTTTATTTCAATGCGTTTTCGTTGGACCTTGGAATCCTTGGTGGGAATGATTCACCGATGCTGTTTTAGGCTTTTCGGGTAAAAATGTTGCGGTGATTGGAGCTGGTGTTAGGTATGTCAGCTGAGAATCAAGCTAGTGTTAGAATTTGAGATAAAATCTTCGTAATATGGCTGTCTTGTGGATGACTTGCCACTTTCCACTTTGTTGCTGAATTCCACTTCATCTGTGCGTTGCTTGTCTGTTCTTTCCTTTCTTTGAAGTGGGTTATCTGCGGCGTACAAGTTGAAATTGCAAGGTTTGAATGTGACGGTATTTGAAGCTGATGGGAGAGCTGGAGGGAAGTTGAAAAGCGTTTCCCATGATGGTCTAATATGGGATGAGGGAGCAAATACCATGGTTTGTTTGTTATAATTCAATCCTAACACAATGTCTTAATGCTGTCCCAGTTTCGAAATTTTTTTTTTTTTGGTGCTAACTCATAATGACTTCTGTTTGATTTGATATTCAGACTGAGAGTGAGGCAGCTGTTGGATTTTTGCTGGATAATCTCGGTCTCAGAGAGAAGCAACAGTTTGTATGTCCTTTTCCCTTTTTTTTCTTCAATCCTCTTTTTCCCCTCGATTTGGTTCTGTCTTTCTTGAAATGAGCTTGGACGATTTTCGTCAAGTGGCGGAATTTCCTCGCAATAGCAACATGATTAGTGGAGTATAATGGCATGCAATCTCAAGCTTTTGATTTGGTTAAGTTAGATTGTCTTTTTATTCTTGAATGCAGCCTCTTTCACAGCACAAGCGCTATATAGCCAAAAATGGGGCCCCTGTAATGGTAATGTCTTCAGTACATTTACAGCAGTAGCATATATTGTCCTCTTGATGATTCAGAAGGTACTGCTTCATTTTCGGCATTTTTCTTCTAATATTTGGTAAATTATTCTTGTACAGTTACCATCGAATCCCGTAGAATTGATCCGAAGCAATTTCCTTTCATCAGGATCAAAGGTTACTTATCTCATTTGATTTTATTGACATCCCTTTATTTAATGCATGGATGAAGTACCCAAGTCATGCGCTGCAATTTTTCATATTTCCTTCTATTTCCAGTTTCATCTGTTATTGGAGCCATTTTTATGGAAGAAAAATAATCTCTCGAAAAGGCCTGACACACAGGAAAGGTATCAATGATGGAACAAACATGCTGTGTCCTTGAATGTATCTCTTTAAATGATATTCTTTCCTAATTAAGCTTACATGCTATTTCCAACCCTAGTGTTGCGATTATCTTGGAGCTTTATTGGCATATTCAGCATTTTGTTTGTTGATAAATGTACTAGGAACCATTTTCATGTATATGTTACAGGAATCTACTGGCAAGGGATGCCCACCTTTATTTCTTTCTGTTCTCTTCTGTCACATCTTACATTAACATTACTTCGCTAAGCTAGTGTTCCTGCTCATGTGACCAACATTTACTTGTTCCTGCAGTGTTGGATCCTTCTTCCGACGCCATTTTGGGAAAGAGGTAGTCTATCTAGCTTCACAATTTCAACATTTTTCATTCATTCAGTTCAAAGGTTTTCATGTTCGTGATTTATGCAAACTAATATGTTGAATTTGGTTACACCTTTTTAATCGATCTTTGTGGTGCCTTCAAAATGGAAATTCTTCCCATGGTTTTGTGGTGCCCTCGAAATGGACATTTTCCCTCGGGTTTTCTTAATTATTAACTGTGGTTTACTTTACACAATGCGTGTAATTCTTTTTGTTAGGTTGTTGACTATCTCATCGATCCTTTCGTTGCGGGAACAAGCGGGGGTGATCCTGAATCCCTTTCTGTGAGTGCTTTTTCAAATTATTATTGAGCTGTCCAATAACTGAATCTGAATGACAATATCTTTAATGATCTGATCAATTACTGAAAAGAGAAAAAATGAGAAGAATAGACACTGGAGCGCAATTCACTCATGTAATGGTTTGGTTTTGATTAACTTACATAAACCATGCCGTTGGAATAACTGAAATGTCTTTTATTGACCAGATGCACCATGTATTTCCACAGTTATGGGATTTTGAGAAGAGGTAAGTTGGCATTTTTATTCTGTAGAATGGCAATTGCTTATGGGTAACTGATGGGTTGAGTTAATATTATTTACGAGATAAAAAATGGTTTGATCTTTCTTCTACTTTGGATGGATATAGTTTGGACACAAAGATGCAACAGTTGTTGAACAATCTAAGCAATTCTGAAACAATTAAACTTGTGAAAAAGTCTCTTTCCTGCATCCACAATTTCAGTTTCGATACTGTTGATAGTTCTAGAAAACTTTGGTGTCATCAGGTTTGGATCCATTCTAACTGGTGCTCTACAGTCTAAGTTATCTTCCAAAAAGGATGCTTCTGGTGGAATGAAGAACTCATCAGCAAAAAAACATAAGCGTGGGTCTTTCTCATTCCTGGGTGGGATGCAGGTATCTTACTCATTTACCATCCAGAGAGACAATAAAGTTTAAGCTCTGGCATTCACTTCTTTTGTATCCTATATGGATATACAATGTAGAATCAACATTCTCACATATTTATTCAGAAATAAATTGATTGTACTCAGTTGTATTGCATGTGTAAAAGTTGTAACTACTTATTGACTTCATGAAAACCTTCTACAAGGGATCTGGAACTGTCAGGCTCTGCGGTTTTTATGCACGTGTATTTTAACTTGTCATCATGCTAACATAAACTTTCTGGATACACCGATGACCCTGGCATTGTAATTTGTTAGTAGTTTATGTGTGATTGCAGACACTCACTGATGCACTGTGCAATGTTCTTGATAAAGAGGAACTAAAACTCCAATCTAAGGTGCTGGAATTATCCAGTAGCTGCGATGAGAACTCTCCACTAGATAACTGGTCAGTTTCTTACGAGTCAGATGGCAAGAAGCTTAATGATGAGAAGTCTTTTGACGCGTTGGTAGTTACAGTAAGTAAATATTCGTGGAGATGGTTTTGTGATGATTTTTACGGTGGTGATTCTCTTTTTAACTCCATGTCACAATTGATAGACTGTCTTGCCTACTATTAAAGAGACATCACGTCTAGCCTTTTGTGTGAATACAATTGTGGAAATAAGCTGGACAAATTACTTTCAGTGCAAGTTCTAGTGCATATAATGTTATAATGTTCAGAATGTCTGAGATATTGGAATGATTTTCAATTTCTGTCAGGCCCCCCTCTCTGTTGTTAAGCATATGAAAATTAACATACGAGGAAGTCCTTTTCCACTAGACTTTGTTCCCGAGGTATGCATTTTCACCTTTCCAGTGAACATCTCTAGTTTCATCTTATTAATTTGTGTTTGACAAGTGCAAGAATTTAGTTGCAGTTGTGAGTGTAATTTGGTGAATGAACAGTACTTGTTCGTTCTTGGGTGGATAATGTCATATGCATGTTTGATATATTCATTCAGCTTGTGACATTTAATGGGTCTTAAGTTACTCATGATCGGGTGCTAACATCCTTGCACGATTAGTAGTTCAAAATGGGACAAGTTTGTGGACAGAACTCTTGTCACATTTAATAGGAAAGTTCTTGTATGATTTTCTGCTTGATTGTGGTTCATTCTAGGTGTAATATGTGCAGGTCAGTTATATACCAATATCTGTCATAATCACCACATTTAAGAAAGAGTATGTTAAGCGGCCCCTTGAAGGTTTTGGAGTTCTTGTACCTTCCAAAGAGCAAGAAAATGGCTTGAAGACACTTGGTGACACACTGCCCCTCCAGGTTGTATAACTATTTTTGTTATCCATGTATTTCCGCTATAATCGTTTGTGCTTGCAGGCACCCTTTTCTCTTCAATGATGTTTCCGGATCGTGCACCCAGTGATGTTCATCTCTATACTACATTTGTTGGGGGAAGCCGAAACAGAGAACTTGCTAAGGCACCAAGGTACAGGAAATATCTCTTATACATCTGTTGCGCATGTCTCGATCACAATGCTCATAGTATTTTTTTTCACAGGGATGAGCTTGAACAGATAGTGACTTCTGATCTCAAACAATTGTTGGGTGCTGAGGGAGAACCAGCTTTTCTGAAGTTCGTAATCTTGCAGTGTGTTTGGACTAGGAAAATAGTGCTTCCGGTTATACTTGCTTACAAGTTATGTGATTTATTGCAGTCATTATTATTGGAGCAGAGGATTTCCTTTATACGGGCATGATTATAACTTGGTCACCGAAGCTATCGGGAAGATGGAAAAAGATCTTCCAGGATTTTTTTATGCCGGCAAGTCTCCTCTTTACGTCTGTCTCTTTAACCAATCATAGTTTTATTACCGGGAAAAAAAACATTTTCATTTGTGATTTGGCTAAAATCATTCTGCAAATTGTCATCCACGCTGCTTTGCCATATTTGAGCATCAAATTATATAACATCATCTGCTGAATGGAGCATAATATAATAGCTAAAAAATAAAGAAAACCAAGGGGTAAACACGCATTTGGTGCGGTGTCGTAACATTTTGCTTTAGCTCGATCCTTGCTTTTGTTCTGAAACACACATGATCATTACAGGCAACCACAAGGGAGGATTATCCGTCGGCAAAGCAATATCGAGTGGTTGCGATGCTGCCGATCTCGTCATCTCATACCTGGAGGCTTCTTCAAATGCTTAGTTGAAAGTTGAAACGCGCTGCTGCTAAGTGCTAAATGTGTTGAGTTTTGTGGCTCCAATCGTAGTTGATTTGCTATACACTTTTCTAACCTTTGGCTTTTGTAAGAAGATAGTGCCTATGCATTATAACAGAGTTATAGTCCATGTTTTTTTAACCAACCCCATATATTCATTCTCTCAGAACGATCAAGGTGTGATGGCTGATCATTTACAATTTCTGATATGGTCCCGATTCTGATGCCAAGAAGATAAAAGGATCCTGCTTTTGATTTGCTTTTGATTTGGTCAAAAGGGCATGGGGAATGGCTCAGATGCTCACAGCACATCTTTTTGTTTTTGAGGTCAAAAAGTAGAAGAGGAATAGAGATCTATTATGTTTCTCGTCATTTAGGTCATTTCACGAGACAGATGCCACAGTACCCTATTTTGGATAAAAGCCCTGCTCCAATTATTACGCCACCCTCAATCCCTCAATCATTTAAATTAATTTAATATACTTTCCATCTTCATTTATTGCCGCTGATAATCGTCATAATTCCAATCTCGAAGACCTATCTATTTATGGTCCAGTCCAATTCACTTACATGCTACTTATTTATTATACTCTTGATCCGATAATAAAGTATAATTTTTATAATTGATATTAATTTTTATTAATCCATCACTATTTAACCAATCTATTTAATAAATGAGTAGAACAAGGGGAGTATATATATTAACTGTATAAACATATCATTGAATTCTATTGGAATTTTAGTCAGATATCTTTGTTAAAAAATTTAATGAGTTAATAGATACTCCAGAGATACTTCCAAATTTTTAACCCAAAATCTAAAATGAACCAAAATGGCGAAAGAAAGTCCACTTATCTTTGCTTATTGAATGCATGCAGCAGCAGCAACAAAAGGAAAAGCTGTAGTGGATGCTTCGGACTATTCATTCTCACCCGCCTCCATTATTATCATATCATTGTGAAACTCCTCTTTTTTTTTTAACCCACTACTGTCTCCCTGGGGGAGCTTAAAGTTCTTTGTTTCTTGCTTTCTTTCTATTATGTTTTTCGTTAATAAAGCAATTCACCAGCCATCAATCTTGGAATTCCCATTCGCAGTTTCAGTTTATCCCACTCATTGAAAGCTAACAAATTAATGATTCTATATTAAAGTGAGATCTTGAATGTAGTGCTTGTTGTGTCTTCTTTTGAAGTCATTAACCACTTTAAAGGTAGTGTCTTTGGAATACTATGTCACTCATTTCTTTATGGAGTTTGGAGTGTCTCCTCGCAAGGGTCTTTGTTTTTCCTTTTTCTCGATAACCCTGAGTTGACCAGGTGAAGTTTGCAAATGGGGTGTTCAAATTCTTTCATTCTGGTGTTTGTTTCATGGGTTCTCTTTGCTTCAAGGTCCACTCATCAGTTACGAAGCTATGACACGGAGATTCTTCTCCAGCTGACGAAGCATTTGGAATACCCAGTGGCATTAAATGTCTGGGAAAATGGCAATGGTGATTTGTGTAGCTTGTCCTCCCCACCACAAATGATCATCAAGTGTGAGAATGATTCTGTCACCGAACTCAGGATTATTGGAGCTAAGCCTACAATGATCAGTGAGTTCAGTGGATTTGCAGTGCCTAATCAAACCTTATCTCAGAGTTTTTCTGTTGATTCTTTGTTTACTACATTGACAAGGCTGTCCAGCTTAAGGGTCCTTAGCTTAGTGTCCTTGGGGATTTGGGGGCCACTTCCTGATAAAATCCATCGGCTATCTTTGCTTGAAGCTTTGGACGTGAGTTCAAATTTCCTTTATGGATCAATCCCATCTGAAATGTCTAGGATGGTAAAGCTTCAGACATTGACATTGGATAGAAACTATTTCAATGATACGATTCCAGAGTGGTTGGATTCATTGACAAATTTGACAATTTTGAGCCTAAAGAAGAACAGGTTGAAGGGTCAGATTCCTTCGGCATTATCCAAAATGGCAACACTGACTGAAGTTGTGATGTCCCACAATTTGCTCTCTGGGAAATTACCTTATTTGGGCGATTTAGTTAGCTTAAGGTTGATAGATTTGAGAGACAATAATTTGAACTCCGAACTTTCTCCATTACCCAACGAGGTGGCTAATGTTTTCCTTGGTAACAACTCGTTTTCTGGACTCATTCCAGAACAATTTGGCCTATTGGAGCAACTTCAGCATCTTGACTTGTCAGACAATTATCTGAGTGGAACTCCACCTTCTGTATTGTTCTCTTTGCCCAACATCAGTTACTTGAATCTGTCATCCAACATTCTCAGTGGATCACTTGGCGTAAATCTCAGGTGTGGAGACACACTAAGTCTTGTTGACCTTTCTGCTAACAGATTCGTAGGTCAGCTTCCGAGTTGCTTGGACTCTGATGCTGATGTTAGAATTGTAAAAATTGGAGGGAATTGCTTTTCCACCAATGCTACTACTGACCAGCATCCGGCACAATACTGCAAAGACCTTGATAGTGGGAATAGGCTGTTCACGAGAAAGGTAATAGCCGTAGTGTTCGGTGTTATCAGTGGAACTGCCATTATTGCAGTCATCCTCTTGTGTGTAGGATATCTCACATTCTGTAAAAGACACGTCGTTCGGGAGACGGTAGTTCAGCATATTGCACCAAAGGTTGTGCAAGAGGGTGTTCGGCCAGTGATTTCAACTGAAGTTTTTGAAGATGCTAGTAAGTTGAAACAAATTAAGTTTCGCACTTGATCAAGTCAAATCTTGCGCATGCCAGCGAGAATTTTATGTTCTATCATGGAAATGTCAGGAGGCATGCTTTCCTTCTGTTTCCTTCTAGTATCATAATATTGTCACTGTCTTTTAAGGGTGTTCTGTCTTTGTACTTCAGGAATACTTTCACCAGCTGCGAAAATGTGTAACCCCACTGCTTCGGCATACAGGGTCTTCTCCAAAAAGGAACTGGAGGATGCCACAGGGAGGTTTGATCAATCATCCTATTTGGGGGAAAGCACTATTGGAAAGGTATGCTCCTGCGTGGTTCAGCTATGTTGGAATTAAAATATAGTTCTTTACAACCTCTGGGTTCTACCTTTATTTCTGCAGGTTTTTAGAGGAAAGTTAGAAAATGGTGCCTTTGTTGCCATCCGATCTTTGACTTTATTTAGAAAATTCTCAGTTAGGAATCTCAAGTTGAGGCTGGACTTGCTCTCAAAACTTCGTCATCCGAACCTAGTTAATCTTCTGGGTCATTGCGTCGAAGTGGAACTCCAGGAGAACGTACCTGTGAATAGATTATTCCTTGTGTATGAATACATTCCAAATGGAAACTTACGGTCTCATCTTTCAGGTACTTCAATTTTTGTCACTATCATAGTCTCCACTTTGATGTCATTGTGTGCTGCCGTGCTGGGAATTCAATGCTGGTTGAATAATCAATATAGACTTTCATTTCTTTTGGTTAGAGTTGATAGGATTTATGCCGACTGAAAATAGGTGATTAGCCATTCTAATTATCTTTTGGTAAAACAAAAGATACAAAATGATTTGGACATTTTTCTGTCTTGTTTTAAAACTAATAGTGGTAATACACGAACTGGAGTCTTAAGTTGAATTGTTTGTTCCTGCAAGAAACCTGCCCGCAGAAGGTCCTGAAATGGTCGAACAGATTGGCTGTGCTAATTCATGTTGCCAAGGCTGTCCATTTTTTGCATACTGGGGTGATTCCCCCTTCACTCAGCAATCGGCTGACCACGAGTAATGTACTGCTTGATGAGCATCATATAGCAAAGCTTAGTGATTACGGAATGTCCATAATTGGTGATGAAACTGAAAAACATGAGGTATGTATGATTCCCTCAATATTCAGAGAGTGTTAAGGCTGTGTGAGCTTTGACTAACTCGTGATCTCTGTTTCGTAGGCAAAGGGAGACACCATGAAATCTGCGTAAGGAACATTTCCGTTCGCACAAGCAGTAACATGTTTTAGAGACTCCTTATTTGACTACTTCTCTAGTTGTGTATAATTTATTCTTTAGAAATGTCTGATTCAGGCATGTCGAAAAGTCGGATGACGATGTTTACAACTTTGGGCTCATATTGCTTGAAACGCTTGGGGGTCCTGATGCAAGTGGAAAAAGGAAAGAATTTATGCTAAATGAAATGGTATGTTAAATGTAATAATAGCATTACATCCATTGGTATGAGCACCTTATCTCATTTTGCTTCCATATCTCAGGCATCCTTCAGCAGCCAAGATGGTGGAAGAAAATTAGTGGATCCAATTGTGCTGACTACTAGCTCGCTAGAATCCTTGTCCATTATGATATCTATCACCAACAAATGTATATCAACCGAATCCTCGGACAGGCCATCGTTTGAGGAAGTTCTCTGGAATTTGCAGTATGCTGCTCAAGTCCAGGCTACTGCTGATGCGGATCAGAAAAAAGATAGTATGACTTCATAGCTTCAGTTCAGATGACAAGCTGTCCTCTTCTGTATTTGTCATTGTGTAAATGTAAATACATAGAGAATCCATGAAGCTACAGATGCGAGGGGATTTCGTACCATGTTGACACGAGATTGTAGGGAGAAAACAAGTGAAGTGTTGATATGTAGGGAGAAGGATTTGCATTCCATTGTCAAACAGAAAAATCATATTAAAGTGATTGAGTTTGCTGTAAGAAGTATTGGCATTGGGAATTACTTCACAATATGCAATTATAAATTAATATGCCCAATGCGGGATTTTCTATCCTCCTACGAGATTAGCACTCCCAAATTATCCACCATTGATTTTGATGGAGACCATGTCCTTTAAGTAGAATCCACCTAGAAATATGTGACCCCCGCCAAAATCAAGGGTGGAAAGTTGGGTGGAGTTCTGCTGGTGTAGACCTGATACGATGTGAGCCCGAAAAAACGCCAACTTTAGGCCTAATTTTGCGGTGGACTTAAAACTTAAAACTTAAAACTTAAGCATGTTCTTAAACTCCACAGATTTATATTTCCACAAATCTACTCGATCAGTCGATCTTTGGTGATGGATAAATCCCAGTTCTAGTGCTGAAAGTATACATCTAAGCAGATCCAACTATGGCAAGAAAATGTCATGCTATGCTGTCACGATTCTTACGAACAGTTAACAGGTCATTTTCTCGTTAAAAAGTAATACACAACCGAAATTCAATGTGACGGTCTCCCAAGTGAGACGGTCAATCCAACCCATAAATCTTTTGTGAACAAAAAGTAGCAGTTTCTCATCGGTGGGTTGAAGCTCTGTCTAACACGTGAGAGCGTCTCACTTTGCCGAATTCAAAAACATCATATTGTTAGGGACGTAAGTCATGCAACACAATCAAAACCAAACAAGAATAAAGCTACTAAAATCAAGGATGTGATGTATCAAAGGTTCACGCATGGAAAGTTCAGAAAATAAGGAGCAACCTTTTATGAATTGATGTCTTTCCTTTTTCTGAACAATAACTGTCGCAGGAATCTTGCTAAGTAATTGATTGTCCCTTTTGTATTTATAGGTTGACTGGTTGAAGGAATACAACATTCAACTTCTCAAATATATACTACTAAATTAGGAGATCGTCGAGAACGAGCCTGAATTACAGAAAATAGGTGGACAAGGCAGAAAAACCTATAAACAAATTTAAGAGCTGAACGATCAACCCGTTCAACGCCCCATTACTCGATCCGTTTCAAAGGGCCATAACACATATGCTCATCACCAACAATGCAGGAGGTAAAATTTGGGTAAAACTTACATAAATCATGAAAAGTTACATATATTGAAAACCCTCAAGAGAGGATGGAAGAGCAGCAGCATTCTACAATCAGAGCACGAACTACAATACGAGATCATTAGGCAAGGGCTCCTTCCGGAATATCCCAGTTATCATCATCCTCATCTCTCTTCTTGGTCTTAGAAACTTCTTCTTTTTCTTGCGGACCATTTCTCCATTGAGGGCGTCTGCAAAGATTTTAAAAGAATTGATGCAGAATCATGAAGACCATCAAGTGCTCCAAATATTTAAGCACGGCTGGAAATTAGCTTAAAGATTTGTTGGAAACAGGATAGAGGACTTTTCATGGAACATAGTACAGGCTAATAGTGTAACTAACATCCATGGATAATAAATTCAGGGCCAGTAACAACCAACAAAAATACAGCAGAGGTATCACATACAGCTTTCCCAGAAATAATAAAATACATAACTAAAAACCAATCATATACCGTACTAATGTAAGAATCTTTGAGAGGAGAAACCAAAAACAATAGAAATAGAAGAAAGCAAAAGAAATACGGAGAGCGGAATCATTCGTGCCAAACACCAATTTAAACAATAGTCGAATAAAGCTCCAACCTCCCATGATGTTCCTAATTTAGAAATTCAAAGAGTGACGAATTACTTCAATGCTTTGTATGGCAACATTTCTATGATCCATCAGCTATTCTATTAGTTTAAATATTTCAAAAACAATTTCAAGAAAACTAGCATCGAGGCCTCCTTCCTTTCCAATTGAGTGAATTTTCAGCACCCAATGTGAACTAACAGCCAACTCAACAACTAGCAGTATGCTAACATTCCCATATTCTAAAAGAAAAGCGAACCAAACTACACTTGACAAAACAAATCAATAAATTCCAAGGAGGCAATATTGTCTAAAACAATTTAGGAGATAGTGAGTCCTGATGCGAAAAAAAAAACAAAGAGATATAGTGAAGCTGTGATAGTAGGTATCAATCAGGATGGACCTCAAACATTATGATGTCACACTAAGTTTTGACTATCTCTTTAGTTATATGGCTAGTTTTGTAAAATTATTAATAACTAAAGCGTTAGTAAAGCTTTGATGGACTGCAAACATTCTAGCTGTAAACAGATGCATAAAGATAGTGTGAAAAGACAGGGTTAGCTAATCAAGACTCAAATTTTGATTACGAACATGATACCTTGGATTTCCAGCCGTAAAAATAGGATTATAAGAAAGTAAAGGAAAATAATAGCTGACATGCTACTAAAACAGAAACCTGCGACGATTGCGTTTCGCAGCCTCACGTGTTTTGCGCTTCTTCTCATCCTGCTTATTCTCGAAAAACCGGCGGCGTTTACATTCCTGAATAACTCCAGCTCTCATGACCTCTCTTCTGAAGCGGCCAAGAAGCTTCTCCTCCGGTTCGTTATCATCGACGACGACCTGAACATTGTACGCCGACCGGAAGAAGAGAGTGTTGGCATATGCGAGAGAGGGGCAAATCACCGACGAGACATCCGAAGAGGAAGAAAGCGGCGATGGATTCGACCGGAGCTCATCGGACGAAAACCCGCGGTTAGTGGTGGAGAGAGAGATTTGCGGCGGCGGAGGTACGGGGAGAGACGGTGGTGGTGGTGGCGGTTGTTTGGAGGGGGTGAAGAAAGAGAAGAGGTTGGGTAGGAAAGAGAGAGCCATTGTGAAGTATCATTGGATAAGGGATATTTACCTGTTAGTGTGTATAATGAGTGATACGGGTCGGATCAGGCCGAGTCGGGTCACACCGGATAGCTAGTTAATTCACTTAATATTTCGTTGATCATTTACTTTATCATGCAATTGACTGTTTTATCTTGAATATAATTATGCGAATTATATATCTTGCAATGAAAATTGTTTGGCAATAGTTGGTATATATATATATATATATATATGTATATTAACTATAGCTGAGTACTATAAAGAGTATTAATGGCAAGCAAGGAACCTATTATTTAATCCAGTAAATTCATCTGTGTTATAAATTAAATAAACATTAACAAACTAAAGTAAATAATTATATTTATAATAACCTTGATTGCTCCTTAATTGTTCCAAATGAACTTTTAGTTTTATATTAATAGGAAATTATTATTTCTCTATAATTTCCTTAATTTAAAGAGAAGAGAATTAGGAGAGAATTTGTATATATTTGTGTGTTTTTACAATGAAAATTACAAGTCTATTTATAGACAAATGAAATGATTAAAATAATAATATCTAATCACAATTAGACATCCAAACTTGACTAATTTGTAGACACCCAAATTGACTAATTTGTAGACATCTAAATTTGATATTCATAATACTCCCCCTTTTGGATGTCCTTATTACGTGTTTTGATAATGCCTCGTTAAAAACCTTACTAGGAAAAATCCAGTGGGATAAAAACCATAGTAAGGAAAAAAAGAGTGCAGTCACGTAAACTCCCCCTCATGTTGACACAACTGAATCTTCTGATATTTCGGAGGTGGCGTGTCAGGCCCCGTGCTAATTACTAACAATTAGCACGTAATAAGCGCATAAACACGGAAGCTTAAAATTAGGGCTTAAAATTTTTTTTGAAATACAATAGGCCTGAGCTTCAAATCATACATTCAAAATAGTGATAACAAAATACGAGTTGACTCAAACTCCAACACAACAAGTACCAATCAAAAATATAAAATCCCCAATACATGATAACACGGGGCATCCCCCGGTTCAATACATATCATATATAGACTGGGACTCAGGGACGCGAATTCAGGCTCAAGATGTATGCATGAATGCCATTCGATATCAATGCATAAAGCATACAATTCATAATACGTGAAACAAAGTATAACTCAATCAATTTCACAATTCAATTTCACGTAAGCCACATAACCGCAATTCACAACATTGAAACTAGCCATGTTCACACTCACTGCTAAGGGCTGCTCAATCGTACCTTTCCTCTTCGAATTACCTAACGGATTCTCAACAAAGACACGTCCAGCAACAACTCAAGCTTACTGCCTTTGAAGCTTCCTCGACAATTACCCTTCAAAATTCCTAGAAGCTTAAATCTGCCAAAGATACCTAATATCTTAGCTCAAACCAACGAAATAAAGCTCACCCAAAGGATAGAAACGCACGGCGCAACTTACTGCTCAATTCAGCCGTTTCGCGTTCTCGCTCCAGCTCAACACAGCCCCCAAGATTGGTAGGAAAAGAAAGGTCTACTCAAGAGGTTTCCAACGCTACCAAGAACTCGACAAACGGAGGTCGAAATCAACGGGAAATCACGATAAAAAGTGACGGTGAACAGTAGCTAAAATCGAGGGTTTGGGGAAGAAGAGATAAGAAATATCTGGCTCAAATAATTCTAAGTGTCGATCAACACCTCTATAAATACCTCTTCAACCTCGCCTGCTGATTCACCAAGATCTATCGAAGAAATCAGCAGAAGTCTATCAGCAGCAAATTCTCTCTTTTCCCTTCGTAAAATCAGCAGCAACAACCAACAAAACAATCGCTCAAAACATTCCAAAACGACACCGTTCCAACTAAACAAAACGACGTCGTAGCGTTAAACCAGCTGCCAACAGCTCTCGCAAGCCAATAACCAAAAGCTGGTAACAGCTCTCTCTTCAAAACAAAGCATCTGCTGGTCGCGTAAAATCTCTCAAAACGACGACGCATCTACTAATCCAAACGACGTCACTTTGCTGACGCAAACATTGATACCAACAGCTGATCTCTCCAACCAAAGGCTCAAAACGCAGCGTTTCACTAATTCAAACGACGCCGCTTCTCAACATTCGTATTTGCGCGCCTGCTGATCAGCAGTAACCAACGCAACTCAAACTACTACCAGCAGCAAGTATTACGTCACGCCTACGTCATCATATCTATCGACAGCTCTTGCGACTAATTCTCACACCATCTGCTGAATCTAATAGTCAACGCTCCAAAATGTTGACTAACACGTGTCATTTCCTCGCTCAATCTCGCGCTAAACGCAATATCTGCCAGCAGCAACTTCAAATTCGAATTCTAAAACCAGCAGCTCTCATTGCGTCACGCTGACGTCACCTCTGCTGATTCAAAAATCCACCAGCAGGAGCTACAGTAACTTTGACCAGCGTTGACTTCACCAAATTTCGATATTTCTCATTTCCTAACCAAGCGCTGCGACTGAAATTTCAGCAGGAAACATAATCTCTACGTAATTCCCTCAAATAATCGTGATTAATCCCAAATCAAATCAATTAATCACTAATCTAAATTCTCAATCCTCACATTGCGCATCCCAATATTGTATATATGCTTTCTGAATACTGTCGTAGGAAATGCCTTCGTGAAAAGATCTGATGAATTTTCACTTGCTTGAATGTAACGAATATCAATATCGTTATTCTTCACAAGTTCTTGGGTGAATTCAAAGAACTTAGGGGGATATGCTTAGTTCTGTCGCTTTTGATGTATCTTTCTTTCATTTGAGCAACACATGCAGCATTATCTTCGTTCAGTGTCACAGGCTTCTTGTCAGATGGTAAACCACTCATGACTTGTATATGGTCTGTTACGGATTTTAGCCATACACATTCACGGCTTGCCTCATGTAGTGCAATAATCTCGACGTGATTTGATGAAGTTGCTACAAGAGTTTGTTTCTGTGAACGCCAAGAAATTGCAGTGCCTCCACGAGTAAATACATATCCAGTTTGAGATCGTGCCTTATGTGGATCCGATAGGTATCCGGCATCAGCAAAACCAACAATATTTTTATTGGTATCTTTTGAATATAAAAGTCCCAAATCTGTAGTTCCTCGCAGATAACGGAATATATGCTTAATTCCGTTCCAGTGCCTCTTTGTCGGGCATGAGCTGAATCTTGCCAATAAAATTACTGAAAAAGATATGTCAGGTCTAGTACAATTTTCAAGATACATGAGAGCACCAATATCACTTAGATATGGTACTTCTGGACCAAGAATAAATTCATTTTCTTCACATGGACGGAATGGATCCTTTTCAATGTTCAATGATCTAACAACCATTGGAGTACTTAAAGGATTTCCTTTATCCATATTAAAACGTTTAAGGACATTTTCTGTATAATTTGACTGGTGAACAAATATTCCACCTTCTTTGTGCTCGACTTGTAAACCAAGACAATACTTGATTTTTCCAAGGTCCTTCATTTCAAATTCTTTCTTTAAATACATCACAACATCTTGGATTTCCTTATTCGTACCAATGATGTTTAAATCATCAACATATACAGCAATAATTACGCATCCAGATGTTGTTTTCTTAATGAAAACACAAAGGCATATTGGATTGTTTACATATCCCTTTTTTATCAAGTGCTCACTCAATCGATTATACCACATTCGATCGGATTGTTTCAACCCATATAATGATCTTTGTAATTTTACAGAATAACATTCTTTGGGTTTTGAACTTTGTGCTTCAGACATCTTAAATCCTTCAGGGATTTTCATATATATATATCACTATCAATCGATCCATATAAGTAAGCCGTAACAACATCCATAAGACGCATTTCAAAATTTTCAGATACTTCCAAACTAATTAAATACCGAAATGTAATTGCATCCATAACTGGAGAATACGTTTTTTCGTAATCAAATCTAGGCCTTTGAGAAAAACCTTGTGCAACAAGCCGAGCTTTATATCTCAATATTTCGTTTTCGAACAAAAACCCATTTGTATCCAACAGGTTTTACACCTTCAGGTGTAAGGACTATAGATTCAAAAACATTACGTTTATTTAACGAATCTAACTCCACCTGGATGGCGTCTTTCCATTTTATCCAATCCTGCCGATTTTTACATTCAGCAAAAGATTTTGGTTCATGATCTTCATTCTCGTTTATGATGTCAAATGCCACATTGTAAGAAAATATATCATCTATGTCTTTCACATAATTTCAGTTCCATATTTCTCCAGTATTAATATAATTGATAGAGATTTCATGATTCTCATCATTTTGTGGTTTCAACAGAATATTTTCATCGTCATGTTCATCATCATTTGTTTCTGTTGGAACATCATTCAAGATTTTATGATCATCGTGTTTCTCTATGTATTTTATTTTTAGAGGATTTTTATCCTTGGAACCGATTGGCCTTCCACGCTTCAGACGTGTTATGACATCATGAACATCTTTGTTCTCAATTTGTTTCTTCGGAATTTCAATTCGATCAGGAGCATTTATAGCATGTATATGTGTTAGAGTAGATGCCCAACTAGCCAACTTGTGGCGTGTGGGTTTATAGACTCTTGTATGAAACAATCTTTATATATGATATTCGTATTTATTTATATGGCATTATTTACTTTCATTGTGTTGTATGATGATTAACAATTGTGTTGATTAAAGACCTGGAATACACTAAAATGTATGTTAGATGTGATAGTGGGTATGACGACTATCATGAAACACATATAATAGTCACTGTGTATTCTGAACATGTTCCTAGTCGATTGGGCCGTCAAAATGAGGATAAGGCCGCCCGAGATTGAGACTAGTATCTGCGATGCGAAGTACCACATTTCATTGGTAGGGAACATTGTGATGTTCTGAGCATGCAGATAGATAGTGACCTGGTGATCTATCGAACTACACTCGTTCGGACTTTCCAAGTGGTTACCATTTGTCGAGTGGATAAGTCTGAGGTCTTGGTTGTACTGATTAGTCCTCACGACTCGAAACGTCATTGAGACTCTACATGATAGGCGTCTCACTTTGACTCGTTTGCCGACTCACTTGGGGTCATAAGGCGGCGGGATTGGGTGAGACTCCAATGCATGTAGGAGTCGATGCATCGTTGTCGAGGATTCACCGCTCACAGACATGCGTGGATATCCTATGCTATCTGAGGGGATAATAGTGTATAAATCTCTGGCCAGAGTACTAGAAGTGTTTTAGGTAAATGTGTTTACCTAGTTACACTCGTGATGTCACTATTCGATCTCCAAGATGTACGCATAGCTATCGGATCTATAACGACTCTCGATTTACCAATGGTCGTTGATCTGATCGGGATATATGGATTGAAAGGACCGTACTGTACGCTAACCAATGACCAACTGGTTCTTGCAGGCACTATCAGTGATACCTAGGGGATCATGGGGCGATGTTGCTAGACGCTCTTACCATGATCCGTTGGGCAAGTCCGGAATTATGATTCCGGAGCCACAATGGTTGTGGGCCCACGGCTAGCTGTATCCCTGAACATTGAGGGTCACACAAGTACTGGATTCAAGATTCCCGCACGGATACTCAGCTCAATGTGTTGAGCATACGAAGAGGATTTTGGGGAGTGCGACTTCCTAAAAGTCAACAGAGGTCAAATCGTGATTTGCCGATGTTGAGGGGCAAAACGATCATTTTGCACTGGGGTTCTGAAAAATGGTTTTGCAGATCATAATGTTCAGTTTTGGAAACTGAGTCGATCCGTCCGATCTGATCGACGATCGGAGTTACGATGAAGTCTCGGTGATGGGGATGAACCGAATGTTCATCCGTTGGACCCGGGCCCGTTGGGCCGGATCCAAACCCATCACCAAGTCTACTTAATGTAGACTTAGACTAATTAACTCAAGATAACTACAAACCCTAACCCTAAGTGTGCGCCGCCCCTCCTCTCCTCTCCAACCGCCGCCGCCGCCTCTCTTCGCCGGAAATTGTTCCGGCCAACTTGACGAGGAGAATCTGTAACGACCGGACTTTTCTAAAAAGGAATTTAGAAATTTGGGGTTCGAATTGAAAGACCCAAAAATTTTCAATCTAAATAAAAATAAAATTCGTTACTAAATTCTGGATTAAATTGCGAATAAACACAATTCGTTGCTGCTGATATGCGGAACAATTGAAACAATGACGTGAGCGGAAGTAAAATAAGCTGATAAACACTTTTCATAGCAAACGGAAGAAATCAGCAGGAAGGGTATATAAACATGGAACTAAATCCTCTGCTGATCTTATAACATACGCTGAACAGATATACCAGCTGATGAAAATACGAAGGACTAGCATATCTCTTGACACCACAAATTCATACAGATTTCTACAAAATGATAAACTAGAAATCTGCTAACATACATAACTATAACTAAAGTTCTGTACATCAAAACACAAGCTGAAAAGAACAATGGAAGATGTCCACGATAAACACATCCTCTCATTTCTGATCATCTCCCTCCAGCCCTACTGCTGATTACCTGCACTCAATGAAAACTAGTGAGCCAAAGGCTCAGCAGGTAAATCTGGAATAGCAAAATCATGCAATAGAACTGATACTGATACTGGAACTGAAAGCTGAATACATAATCTGAAATCTACGTACGCTTTGAAATGAACAAGCGCACTAACATATATCTATATCTGAGAATTCTGATAGAAACTGAAAGCATAAAACAAAATCAAATTCTGAAAACATTTTCTTTAAACATATCCTGGAGCTGTGACTAAAATCACATTTGCGCTCTTCTGAAATTATGACAACACTTTAAACATTTTGGTCCAATTCTCTTGATCAAACTCCTGATATCAGTCTCTAGCACTATGGCTCATGGTGAAGGGATATATAGATCCGTCGACCTATACACCTGATCCTTCCTCTGTTGAAAGGGCATACGGTTCGTCAGCCGCACACTCACCCTTCCTCTGGGGACCCTCTTAGTTTTCATAACTTAAAACATTTTCTAAAACATCGTTCTGCTCTTTCTTTTCTTTCTAAAAATCCGTTTTCTTTCTCTCTGTACGTTTACTGGTTTTCTCTCGTCTAATGATGTTCTGGAACTGTAAATGATTTCTCTGTAAGGCTTGCGAAAATGAAAACTGAATAAAAAGGTTACTTGAATCTGTCAGTTAAATCGAATACAATCTTGGAAATGATTCTGAATTGAATAAAGAATCG
>KQ994525.1:86994-101589 GCA_001598015.1 Dorcoceras hygrometricum
TGGAAGTTCGGATATCAACATCCTACATCTCCCCTTCTTCCACCTCGGAAGGATCCACTACTTCTCAAATGCACACCAGCCGCAGCTGTGTGACTGACTACATACACAAGAGTTTTACGTCTTCATGCTTGGACGGGAACTGTGAACATATTTCGAGATTCATTCACAAACAGATGTGAATGAATCCGGGTGTGTGAGATTGATACATTGAAGCTCTCATCTCTCTGTTTTTCTCACACACGAGGGACATGCTCTAACAAGCTAATCTAGATTCAACAGTCGACACAATAAGCTCCTCTCAAGAATGATTGTCGACTGCCTCATCTTCTTTTCTTTTTCCCTCTTGTTGGTGCACTGTATTATCAATGTAATTCTACCACAGTGTTGTAGTGGCACCAACCGAACTCGTCTCATGTCTTCAATGGCGCTCCTTGAATATAAATAGCCTCTGTTGAATTTCTTCCCGTTGGATAGCTTCCAAATCTGTTCAACGCTACAACTGGCTATTCTGACTTCTTTCCTTTTTAGTGCAACGCTTCTCTGTAAAGTACCAACAGGAGAACAGTACTTGCGTCCTTTTCTTTTGCAGGCTTCTTGTCGCTTTCGCCATTTGAATTGAGCTCAGCAGTTGACATTCATTTTTGATAATTCTTCGTAAGTTGTCAACTGCTTCGCTGCTGATTCATTCTTCGACTGCTGCGCTTTTGCTGATCCTTCGATTCTTTGCGCCTGGAAACCAAGTCGACTGAATATGCAAAGCTTGCAACTGGTTGATTAGCAACAGCTGATTCATATAAGCTCTCGACTGGATGCTGCTGTTGCTTGCGTCTGGATACTCAAGTGCTTCGCCTGAATCTTCTTGCGTCTGGATGCTCAAACATTGCGTCTGGAAATCTTTGCGTTGCGACTGAATCCACTGTAGCTTCGTCTGCTGAAATAACAATGCAAAGTCTTCCTGCTGAATCTTTAGCGCAAGAGCAAAACGCTGTCGTATCAACTTATGTAAACGACATCGTTTTGCTATCACTATCTTTAAATAGCATCTGCTGAATATGATGACGTCACCGATGACATCATCATCACTAATCCATCTGCTGAATCTCAACACGACGTCGCATCATCTCTCGTGCTTTTCTTCATCTACTGAAAGCCAACTGCTGATTGTGATGACATCAAGGCTGATGTCATCACAGCTTATTCCATATCTAGCGCATCTCTTCTCATCTGCTGATTCTTCCTGCTGATCACTGTAGCTTCCTGCTGAATGATGACGTCACTGCTGATGTCATCTACGCTTTACGCTCCAGCTGATCTTCATCATTGCTTCAGCTCCAGCTCGTGTTTCTTCGTAGCTTCTTGCTCTTTGAATAGCGACTGTTGATAGATTCATCAACAGTACTTATAATCGCTACTGCTAACAGATTCGTCAACAGTAACTTTTCGCATCTTCTTCTTCGATAGCTTTCTTCAGCAAGCTTCTTAATTCTTGTTCCAGCTGGTTCGCTTCGCACTTTAGCTCTTCAGCTGGTTGTTATCGTTCCAGCTGGATTATCATGCTCCAGCTGATTTCTTGGCCACCGCCTGATTACGAACAGCTGATATAACTCTGGACGTCTCCATTGCTAATTCAACTGCCGATTCTTATGAACACCAAACCAACTGCTGATTGTTTATATTGCGAACCAACTGCTGGACAGATATAGCTGCTGCTGATTGTCTTCTTCGTTCCTAAAATCTGTACGCTTAAGTAGAATTGTTAGAATCCTGAAAGTCAACAGGGGTGAAATTGCGATTTCCCATAGTTGAGGGGCTAAACTGCAATTTTGGACTAGGTGGTCTGAAAAATTATTTTCACATCATAATACTCAGTTTTGGAAACTGTGTAGATCGGTCCGATCAGATTGTCGATCGGAGTTATGATGAAGCCACGGTGATAGGGATGAACCGAATGTTCAGCTTTGGGAAGCACCATATGCAACAGTATATGATTTTGAAAACAGGAGCTGATGCATTTGCTCAAATTAACAAAGACAGTGACGCCACTCTCCCTGTCTTTTATAACATGAGCTCAAATCATTTTTCAACTCAAAATTTTGCATCAGCTGGAATCCGCAAAACAGAACATTTGAAAACTTATCAGAGCATACAAATATTTTAAATAACACGTGCTACTGAGTTACTCAAAATTATGAAGAACCAGTACAGAGAACAGCTCAGATTTTTCCTTCTTCTATCTCGCCCCATGTGCTTGTCACTGAGCCTTGCTCCAAGTGATCTTACAGCACAACGAAAATAGAAGCTTGGTATCTGCCCGAGACTCGCGCATCCCGACAGTTCATCAAGCGAAAAACCGGTTCTACATAAAAACAGATCTGGTCTTCACAAAATAAGTTTCTCAAAACACTTAAAACATTAAAATCATAGCACATGTGTTTTAAAAATCAGTGCTCGTTCAAGAACAAACCAGCTCTGATACCACTTGTTGGTCCGTAGGAAATTAGGATAAAAAAGAAACCTAGCAGCCGCAGTTTAAAATGAGCAATTAAAATTTTGCGCGCTGCTAATTCTTGAGCTGCAATAGCTCGTTGTTCTTGAACATATACAATAAACAGAGCACCGGAGACAGATCTGGTATGATTTAAATATCATGCGGAAAATACCAAAACTGAATCCTATATTTTTAAGTCATACCAGATCTGTCTCCGGTGCTCTTCTGAGTAGTTTTTAAATGTTCAAGAACAAAGAGGTATTGCACCTCCAGTTTGTATCAGCAGCGCGAAAATTTCCAAAGTTTTATAAATGCGCGGCTGCTGATCTCTTGATCCTATTTCCAGGGACCAACACAAGGTTTTCGTATCTGATCAATACAATATTGCCATATTGTATCTAACCTTTGAATTTCAGATCGGATCAACCAACAAAAGTATTTTGGAAAAATCCAGGGCGCCGCCGCGCATGGCGGCGCCCCTCCCCGCGTGCTGGACGTGCAAGGCCGGCCGAACTTGCGGTAGTTTCGCGCAAAACGTTGCGCGATGTTGCGCGCTGGACGCGCGACACGGCCGCGCTGGACGCGCGATGTAGCGCCACCCGTTGTAGCGCCGCTCCGCTCGTTGCTGCGCACCATGGCCGGACGTAGGGACGCTGCTGGTCGACACTTGTTGGGCGCTCGTTGCGCGACGATGCGCGCGCTGGCCGCGCGCTTGTCGCACGAGAGGCGGCGCATAGCCGCGCGCTGGCCGCGTGATTGCACCGCACGATTGCGCCATACTGGTCGACCGCTGCTGCACCTTGCATGCGTCGCTGTGCGCACGATGGCGATGGAGCGGCGCGCTTGTCGCGGCGCGCGTGATTTCGTGGTGGCGGCCGCCGCTGTCAGCCGCCGCTCCAACGAAGCTCCGGCGATGTCGTGACGCCTGATTCCTTCTAGGGTTTGGTTCGGGCCTGTCCCGGGCAGCCCGTGAAGTTCTCGGGCAGTTATACGATATCGGGTCCGTTTTGGTCGATTTTGAAATTTTGAGATTTTTGGGCCTAAAATTGTTTAAGCCCAATATAATACAATTAAAATTAGCAAAATATGATTTAGAATGAAATATGATTTTGTTGATTAAAATTTGATTTTATCGACAAAATACGATTTTATTATAAAATACGATTTTATGATTAAAATATGATTTTGCGATAAAATAATAGGATTATTTATTTTATGCATGTTAATTAGATTATCTGCATGATTGGGATGATCGAGAGCCGTACCCAATTTGTTAGGTATATGCGATAGGTTTTTGTGATTCGGTTGTATTAATATTTTGATTATCATTTAAAGTGGCCCTGTTTGTGGCCGTTCCCACCCCTTGATAAATGTATCCCTTGTATGTCATGGTAAATTTAAATGTAAAATTACTAGATTGAGTGGGAGGACATTCGAAGACGATGGACAATGACGATCAAAAATATTGAAGACCGAAGATCTGTAAAACCGAAAAGCATTGTAATAGGATTGCATTGCATGTTGCATTACCCCTAGGATTGGACCCAGGTCCGTGACTGGCAACCACAGACCGCATAGCTCTCGCGATCGATCATCCCAATATTTCTTTATATATGTTGATATATAGTTTAATTGAATCCGCATGCTGCATGTTTTAAATTATATTTAAATATGCATGAGACCAAAATATTTTTCAAAATAAAATCCCTCGTTTTAAATTTGATTTAAAACTTATATCAAGATAAAAGTTTATTCGATAAACTAAAGGGTATTTAAAATTGTTTAAATTAACCCTACCTTCCATCAACAATGGGTGTACGTCGATGCTACCCGTATACATGGCCCGACTCATATTATTGAGGGGGTCATGTATGCCGGAAAGCTGTCCACGCCATTGAAAATCGTTGTGAGTCGGTTAATGGTTTCGATGAAAAATCCACTTGCTGCTATATTGGATAGCAACAGGTTCACCGGTCTGAACTACCAAGACTGGCTCCGCAACCTCAATCTTGTATTGGCTTCGGAGAAACTTCTCTATGCGATAGAGAAGAGTCCTCCGAAGGAAGCCCCTGCCGATATCAGCCCTGAGGAGCTGGTAACGCTTAAACAATTGTGGGACGACGAGGTTAAAGCTCAGTGCTATGTGATGGCATCGATTTCCAATGAGATGCAACGGCGTTTTGAGAAGACGAAGTATGCTGCTGACATACTTTTTCATCTCAAAGAGCTATACGGGGAGAACTCTCGACATGAGAGGTTCACGGCTGTCAAGGAGCTTATGACAAGCCGCATGCGCGATGGGACTTCGGTCCGCGAGCATGGGGTTCGTATGATTGGGCTCGTTGAAAAGCTGTCGGACCTTGATATCGCTCTTCCACACGAGCTGTCGGTGGATGTACTTCTCCTCTCTCTACCCGCTGCATTTGACCCCTTTGTGGTCAACTTCAACATGAACAAGCTGGCAGCCACCCTTGAAGAGGTGGTTAACATGCTTGTGGTGTTTGAAGGGACCATAAAGAAGGACAAACCCGTCCTCCTTCTGGGTTCTTCTTCCTCTGCGAAGAAAGGGTCCAGACGCAAGAGCAAGAAGCGTTCTGCTCCTGCGAAGGAGGAGAAGTCCGCAAAGAAGCCAAAGGCAAAGGCTTCAAAACCGAACTAGTCTGAGGATGTTTGCCACCACTGCCACAAGGCTGGGAATTGGAGGAGGAACTGCAAGGAGTACCTAGAGCAGTTGCGAACTGCGAAAGGTATGTTCTATATTGAAATAAATATGTCTTTTAATTCGACTTCTTGGGTACTTGATACCGGATGTGGATCTCATATCTGCAATGATTTGCAGGTGATGACAAGAAGCCGACGTCTTAGAGAGGGTGAGACCCACTTGAGGCTTGGCAATGGAGCAAGGGTTGCTGCAGTAGCTATATGAGATGTTTATTTATTTCTGTCTTCTGATTTTAAGTTGTTGTTGAGAAACGTTTTATTTGTTCCCGAATTAATAAAGAATATTATTTCTGTTTCTATGCTTGATAGTGATGGATATTCTTGTATGTTTTCTAATTCGATTTGCAATATTTACAAGAATGAATGTTTAATTGGAATTGGGGAACGCGAAAACGATTTATACACCTTAAAATTAAAAGACGTTCCAACTCGCGATGTCGAAGCACATACAACAACGATTAAGAGGAAACACGATAACTTGAACCCAGCACAACTTTGGCACGCTAGGCTAGGTCATATTTCTCTAAGTAGGATGAACAAGTTAGTTAGGAGTGACATGTTTGATATGTCAGACATTAACTCCCTTCCGACTTGTGAATCTTGTCTTAAGGGAAAGATGACTAAGCAACCCTTCAAGGGCAAGGGTGAGCGTGTCCAAGGCCTATTGGATTTGATCCATACTGATGTGTGTGGTCCGCTTAGTATTGGTACTAAATACGGTCACACATACTTCATCACCTTTACCGACGATCACTCTAGATATGGGTACTTGTACTTAATGAAGCACAAGTCTGAATCATTTGAAAGGTTCAAAGAATTCAAGGCTGAAGTAGAAAATCAATTGGGCAAAAGTATTAAAGCACTTCGTTTCGATCGAGGTGGTGAATACTTGAGTGCTGAATTTCAAGACTATCTAAAAGAGAATGAGATTCTCTCACATTGGACCCCTCCGGCCACACCACAGCTCAATGGTGTAGCGGAGCGTCGTAATCGGACCTTGTTGGACATGGTTCGATCTATGATGAGCTTCACTGAACTTCCTACCTCGTTTTGGGGCTATGCGCTCAAAACGGCGGTAATGTTGTTGAACAATGTCCACACCAAGGCAGTGGATAAGACCCCATATGAGATATGGATGGGCAAACCACCCAAGTACTTATACATGAGGATTTGGGGATGTCCTGCTTATGTGAAGCAGACAGTGGGAGATAAGCTGGATACGAGATCCATCTTATGCTACTTCATTGGGTATCCAAAGAATTCCATTGGATACTAATTCTACTCTCCGAGCAAAACAAAAGTGTTTGTTTCTAGGAATGCCACCTTTACGGAAAGGGAATTTATACTTGATAGAAATGGAAAAATAGTAGAACTCGAAGAGGTTCGAGATCCAATCGAAGTACCAGGTGAGTCTCCCGCACCTACAGTGATGATCCCGAAAATAGGATCACTAAGCAAATAGGAGTTCAGAAGGGGGGGTTGAATGAACTCCTTCGATTTTTCTATTTCAAAGTTCTTTTAAAATGTTTGGATCTCAGTTTTATGCAAACTTTTCAGCCAACAAAATGTGTGCGGAAATAGGCCGATTGGTTTGTGAACAATGAACAATGCGCAACACAAAATAAATGCGTAAGTAAGAGATAGAGTCGAGAGTTTGTTTCTGGAATTTCGGATATCAATATCCTACGTCTCCCCTTCTTCCTCCTCGGAAGGTAGCACTAAAAGACTTTGATGTGAGTAGCCTTTCTACAAACACCCGATCCCGTAACCCGCAGCTACGAGAACTCCTAGCGCTTTACAATACTTCACGCAGACTTCGCTGCTGGTTTTTACAATGCTTTGAACGTTTTTCGAACTTCTTAGAAAAGACAGTTCGTTTACAGACTCAATTAATATATCAATGAAAACACGAATCTAGAGACTGTAAATATCTTATGGTATCAACAATGAATAACCAGAAGATTGACTCGAAGGTATTTCAAATGAAGAACAACTGTAAAGTTCTTCGAGTCTTTGAGCTTTTGAAGATATCAACGAAGTGTAAGCTCTGTATAGATTTTGGCAGCGTGACAGCAAAGATAATAAGCGAAGTGTCTTCTTCAACACCGCTGCTGATATTTATAGGCTTCGACTGCAACGGTCATATTAATTCTCCAAAGGAAAAGAATCCCGTTTGAATTACTGCCAAAATCGTACACCATAAATCCTGCTCCACTGCAAGGTCAAATGCTCATCCACAGAGCCAATTTGTCTTCTTCCCATTTTTGTGTAAGCATAGAGAAACGGCCACTGTACACTGTACTATTTTCCCAAAATAGTACCTAACTTGTCTCCTTCATTCCAGGCAACTGTACGATCCAACAAATCTTTTCCTTAAGAGCAAACGATCGTATTTGAAACACTTTGAGCTTGCGCCTGAGATTACTTTGATAACCAGCACTTACAGCCATCGTCGTTGTCAAGAACTTCGACTGGAAAAACTCTTGGAAGAATTCTCCTGCTGATATGCATATGCGTTTTTCCATCTGCTGATTCCTTAAGCGATAAAACGATGTCGTGTCAACTTAATCAAGTGACACCATTTTGCTATCTTTGAAATACATCTGCTGGTTAACACCAAGTAGTGCATCTGCTGGTTCGTCAAAAGAACGCTTCTGCTAAATCAATCAAAACGCTGTCGTTCCAACTTAACCAAAGTCGTTGTCAAGAACTTCGACTGGAAAAACTCTTGGAAGAATTCTCCTGCTGATATGCATATGCGTTTTTCCATCTGCTGATTCCTTAAGCGATAAAACGATGTCGTGTCAACTTAATCAAGTGACACCATTTTGCTATCTTTGAAATACATCTGCTGGTTAACACCAAGTAGTGCATCTGCTGGTTCGTCAAAAGAACGCTTCTGCTAAATCAATCAAAACGCTGTCGTTCCAACTTAACCAAACCCTGTCGTATCGCAATCTCCAACAAATAGACTTAACCAACTGCTGAACTCTTCAAGAAAGTATCAGCTGATTACTTCATCTGCTGAAACGAAACTGTGCACTCCAACGACGTCGTTCTAACTTATCAAAACGCTGTCGTTTACCAATCCTTAGTAAAACACGCTGAAACTCAAAACGTTATCTGCTGATCGAGACAACAACATCTGCTGATTGCTCTTGAAGAATCTATCTGCTGAAATACTCAAACCGTTCAACTGCTGATCGCATACCATCTGCTGAATTCTCACGAAAACTCCAACTGCTGAATCACCACTGTAGATAGACAAGACGATCTCCTGAAGAGTGTGACAACTGATTGTCCAATTGCAACTTGTCTTATTTTTGTTATCACCAAAACTTATAAAATATTGTCCTAACATACAGAGCCAATACCAGAAATGGTCGCACCTAGGAGATCCGAAAGGGTTCCTAGGGCTCCTGAGAGATATGGTTTTCTCCTTAAAGATTATCAAGGTGATCAAGTTGTTGGATCTGATCCAAGAACTTTCAAAGAGACAATTTCCGATGCTGATTCTAATTTGTGGCTTGAAGCAATGCAGTCTGAGTTTGACTCAATGCATGCTAACCAAGTTTGGACTCTTGTTAATCGTCCCGAAGGAATTGTTCCTATTGGGTGCAAATGGGTATACAAGAGGAAACTTGGGCCTGATGGTAAGGTAATGACCTACAAGGCACGACTGGTCGTGAAAGGTTACACTCAAAGGCAAGGTGTTGACTATGATGAAACCTTCTCGCCAGTTGCAATGTTCAAGTCAATTAGAATCTTGTTAGCCATAGCCGCATGGTACGACTATGAGATATGGCAAATGGATGTGAAAACTGCGTTCCTTAATGGAAACATTAAGGAAGAGATCTATATGACGCAGCCTGAGGGTTTCACATCTAGTTGGAAGCGAGCATAAGGTATGCAAGCTTCAGAGATCGATCTACGGTCTCAAACAAGCATCGCGAAGTTGAAACCTGAGATTCGATGAAACAATTAAGGAATTGGTTTCATCAAGAATCCCGAGGAGCCATGTGTCTATAAAAAGGTAGTTAAAAGCGCTGTGACGTTCCTAGTACTTTATGTTGATGACATTCTACTCATTGGGAATGATGTAGGAATGCTGCAGTCAACTAAAGTCTGGTTGTCTAGTAGATTTTCGATGAAGGACATGGGTGAAGCATCCTATATTCTTGAAATACAGATCTATCGGGATAGATCTAAACGGATGCTTGGACTCACCCAAGCTACCTACATCGATACCATACTTAAGAGGTTCTCTATGGAAGAGTCCAAGAAAGGACACCTACCTATGTGCCACGTGGTCACTCTATCTAAGTCTGTGTTTCCAAAGACTGATGAGGAGATAGAGAGTATGACACGTGTGCCATATGCCTCGGCAATAGGTAGTATTATGTATGGCATGATCTCGACTAGACCGGATGTCGCATATGCTCTGAGTGTCACGATCCGCTACCAGGCCAACCCCGGCCAATTGCATTGGAAGGCCGTGAAGGATATTCTTAAGTACTTGCGAAGGACTAAGAATATGTTCATGGTCTATGGGGGTGGTGAACTGAAACTGGAAGGCTACACTGATTCTAGCTTCCAGTGTGACATGGATGATTCGAAATCAACCTCTGGATTTGTATTCATGCTCAATGGTGGTGCTGTCTCTTGGAAGAGTTCCAAGCAAGACACCATCGCGGATTCAACCACTGAGGCTGAGTACATTGCAGCATCAGCTGCTGCTAAGGAGGCCGTTTGGATAAGGAATTTCGTCCAAGATTTGGGCGTCATTCCTGATGGTGTTGGTCCAGTCCCGGTGTACTGCGACAACATGGGTGCCGTTGCGCAAGCAAAGGAGCCTATGTCTCACCAAAGATCCAAACATATACTGAGGAAATACCACATAATCCGGGATATTGTGGCTAGAGGTGACATAGCAGTTGAGAGAGTCGCCTCTGCGGACAACGTTGCTGATCCACTTACGAAGCCCTTGCCTGGAACGTTGTTTGAAAACATCGCGAAACAATGGGACTGCGTCTGATGAGTAGTTGGCTTTAGGGCAAGTGAGAGATTGTTAGAGTAGATGCCCAACTAGCCAACTTGTGGCGTGTGGGTTTATAGACTCTTGTATGAAACAATCTTTATATATGATATTCGTATTTATTTATATGGCATTATTTACTTTCATTGTGTTGTATGATGATTAACAATTGTGTTGAGTAAAGACCTGGAATAGACTAAAGTGTATGTTAGATGTGATAGTGGGTATGACGACTATCATGAAACAAATCTAATAGTCACTGTATATTCTGAACATGTTCCTAGTCGATTGGGCCGTCAAAATGAGGATAAGGCCGCCCGAGATTGAGACTAGTATCTGCGATGCGAAGTACCACGTTTCATTGGTAGGGAACATTGTGATGTTATGAGCATGCAGATAGATAGTGACCTGGTGATCTATCGAACTACCCTCGTTCGAACTTTCCAAGTGGTTACCATTTGTCGAGTGGATAAGTCCGAGGTCTTGGTTGTACTGATTAGTCCTCACGACTCGAAACGTCATTGAGACTCTACATGATAGGCGTCTCACTTTGACTCGTTTGCCGACTCACTTGGGGTCATAAGGAAAATGTGTTTACCTAGTTACACTCGCGATGTCACTATTCGATCTCCAAGATGTACGCATAGCTATCGGATCTATAGCGACTCTCGATTTACCAATGGTCGTTGATCTGATCGGGATATATGGATTGAAAGGACCGTACTGTACGCTAACCACGACCAACTGGTTCTTGCAGGCACTATCAGTGATACCTAGGGGATCATGGGGCGATGTTGCTAGATGCTCTTACCATGATCCATTGGGCAATCCGGAATTGTGATTCCGGAGCCACAATGGTTGTGGGCCCACGGCTAGCTGTATCCCTGAACATTGAGGGTCACACAAGTACTGGATTCGAGATTCCTGCACGGATACTCAGCTCAATGTGTTGAGCATACGAAGAGGATTTTGGGGAGTGCGACTTCCAAAAAGTCAACAGAGGTCAAATCGTGATTTGCCGATGTTGAGGGGCAAAACGGTCATTTTGCACTGGGGTTCTGAAAAATGGTTTTTCAGATCATAATGTTCAGTTTTGGAAACTGAGTCGATCCGTCCGATCTGATCGGCGATCGAAGTTACGATGAAGTCTCGGTGATGGGGATGAACCTAATGTTCATCCGTTGGACCCGGGCCCGTTGGACCGGATCCAAACCCATCATCAAGTCTACTTAATGTAGACTTAGACTAATTAACTCAAGATAACTACAAACCCTAACCCTAAGTGTGCGCCGCCCCTCCTCTCCTCTCCAAAAGCCGCCGCCGCCGCCGCCTCTCTTCGCCGGAAATTGTTCCGGCCAACTTGACGAGGAGAATCCGTCCGTGCCGATCTTGTCAGGATTTCTAGTGCAGGCTGACGAAGGAGTCTCATATCTGGTCGTGGACCTGATTGACGTAGTCTACCGCAATCTACCGTGAAGTGCCGGTTTCCTCGAGAAACTGGTCGTTGTGTCTACAAATGCATCTGGCATTTGATTTGCTATTCGTTGCAAATGCACAATTTGTTGTACTTCTTCATCACATTGTTTATTTCTAGGATCCAAATATAACAATGATGGTACATACCACGTAATCTCTTTTTCGATATGTTTCTTTTCTCCCCCTAACATTGGGAAGGTATTCTCATCAAAATGACAATCAGCAAAACGTGCGGTGAACACGTCGCCTGTCTGAGGTTCAAGATGTCGAACGATTGAGGGACTGTCATAACTAACATAAATTCCCATCTTTCTTTGAGGTCCCATTTTTGTTCGTTGAGGCGGTGCAATAGGTACATATACCGCGCATCCAAAAATTCTGAGATGAGAAATATCTGGTTCTTTACCAAATGCAAGCTGCAATGGTGAGTATTTATGATACGCACTTGGTCTGATGCGAATTAATGCAGCAGCATGTAAATTGCATGTCCCCATATAGAAATAGGGAGTTTTGTTTTCATAATCATTGGTCTAGCAATCAGTTGTAGACGTTTATCAATGATTCAGCTAAACCATTTTGTGTATGTACATGAGCAACATGATGCTCAACAGTAATTCCAACTGACATACAATAATCATTGAAAGTTTTTGAAGTAAATTCACCAGCATTATCGAGTCTAATATTCTTGATTGTATAATCAGGAAATTGAGATCGTAATTTTATTATTTGAGCAAGTAATCTTGCAAACGTCACATTCCGAGTTGATAATAAACATACATGTGACCATCTGTTGGAGGCATCTATCAATACCATAAAGTATCGAAATGGTCCACATGGTGGATGAATTGGTCCACATATATCACCCTGAATACGTTCAAGAAACATGGGTGATTCAGTTTTTATCTTGGCTGGTGATGGCCTTATAATAAGTTTTCCAAGAGAACATGCTTTACATTGAAACTTATTATCTTGAAAGATCTTCTGGTCTTTCAGTGGATGACCATGTGTACTTTCTATAATTCTTCGCATCATTATTGAACCAGGATGTCCCAATCGATCATGCCAAGTAGTTAATATTGGCGAATTTTGAACTACCACGTTCGATTCGATTGGTCTTATATGCGTATAATGCAATCCAGTAGGGAGCATTGATAGTTTTTCAACTACATATTTCTTTCCTGATTTATATGTGGTAAGACACATATATTTCTTGTTTCCTTCAGTCATTGACTGAGTATCATATCCATGGGAATATATGTCATTAAAACTCAAAAAATTCCTTTTCGATTGTGGTGAAAACAAAACATCAGTTATCACCATTAGGTAACAAAAACTGAGCTTTACCACATCCTTCAATCAAATCTACAGGACCTGATATCGTATTTACCATTGTTTTTGTTGGTTTTAGTTCCAAGAAATATCTTTTGTCTCGGAGAATAGTATGAGTTGTACCACTATCAGGTATGCAAATTTCCATGGGATTATTTGATTGTATAGCTTTGTTCCTAACATGTTCAGATTAGACAATAAAACATAATTTAACATATGCAATTAGAAAATATAAAACATACAATACATATCATTATAAAAAAATTTGAAAAAATTGTTACAACATACAATACATATCATCATAAAAATATCCGAAATTGTTACATTTACATTCCACCATTGAACTGATCATTTTCAGAGAAATCAATGAGAAAATATGCAGCATCGAGATGAGTCGAATCACTCAAGTGGTCATTGCGGTCATTATGTTCACTGAAATTTGTCTCATTTTCGTGTTCAGTGAAATTGGTCTCTTTTTCTTTTCCCTTCAATGATTCTTTATAGAGCTCACAAAGATACTCCGGAGCTCGACAAATACGAGACCAATGCCCTTGTGTGCCACATCTAAAACAAGAACTTTCAAATCTTGTGAGGATTGAGATGTTAGATTAGTGATTAATTGATTTGATTTGGGATTAATCACGATTATTTGAGGAATTGCGTAGAGAATGTGATTCCTGTTGAAATTTCAGTCGCAGCGCTTGGTTAGAGAATGAGAATTTTCGAAATTTAGTGAAGTCAACGCTGGTCAAAGTTACTGTAGCTCCTGCTGATGGATTTGGAATCAGCAGAGGAGACGTCAGCGTGACGCATTAAGTGCTGCTGGTTTTAGGCTTCGAATTTGAAGTTGCTGCTGGCAGACATCGCGCGTAGCGTGAGATTGAGCGAGGTAGTGACACGTGTTAGTCAACATTTTGGAGCGTTGACTATTAGTTTCAGCAGATGCACTTGTGAAAAGAGTTCAGCAGATGGTTTGAGAGTTACTCGCAAGAGCTGTCGTTAGATATGATGACGTAGGCGTGACGTATCCATTGCTGCTGGTTGCATTTGCGTTGTAATTGGTTACTGCTGATCAGCAGGCGCGCTAATACGAATGTTGAGAAGCGGAGGCGTTTGAATTAGTTGAAACGCTGCGTTTTGAGCCTTTCGTTGGAGAGATCAGCTTTGGTAGCAATGTTTGCGTCAGCAAAGTGACGTCGTTTGGATTAGTGAATGCGTCGTCGTTTTGAATGATTTCGCGCGACCAGCAGATAGATTGTTTTGAGAGAGAGAGCTGTTATCAGCTCTTGGTTGTTTTGCTTGCGAGAGCTGTTGGCAGCTGGTGTTTGCTACGGTGTCGTTTTGAAGTGTTTTCGTGCGACTGGTTATTTAGTCGTTGCTGCTGATTTTACGAAGGGAATAGAGGGCTGCTGCTGATAGACTTCTGCTGATCATTTTGATTGACTTTAATGAATCAGCAGGCGAGGCTTTGCGAGGTATTTATAGAAGTGTTGATCGACACTTAGAATTATTTTTGAACCAGCCATTTCTTATCTTCTTCTCCAAA
>KQ994526.1:1539-12933 GCA_001598015.1 Dorcoceras hygrometricum
TAAAGCCAGCTCTCAATCTAACCCATACAACTTAACAGGAAGCTAATATAAAGGCTAGGAACAAGATCTCGAAGCTAATTCAAAAGCTACCTGCAACTTCGAAACGTACGAACACGAACAGCAACTTTGTTCTTTTGTTCCAGCTAACAACAGCCTCTACAAAAGGTATAGGGTGAAAGAGCTCTTCGAGAGGAGTCCAACGCTACCTCAACTGTCCAAAACAACGGCCGGAGTCGACGAGAATCTACCGGAGAAGCTCACGGTGAATAGTGACCAAGGGTTGAAGAACAGAGAACGAAAACCGGAAAATATTTCTCTAAGTATGGGAACTGGTAATCAACAACGAAGACCAAGACCTCCTTTAAAAACAACTTGCAACTGCTGAATTCTAGATAAATGTCCACCGAAAAAACCAGCAGGTACAAGGGAAAACCAACGACTGATTTCTACGTACACAATTCCCATATGGCGTCTTAAATAATACAATTCAAAACGACATCGCAACAACTAATCCAAACGACGTCGCTTGGAGTACGCGATTCTAAATACCAACTGCTGGTCATCCAACAGCAATACACAAAGCAACGTAAAGCACTTCCTCCTGCTGATACCAGTAGCAACATCAAAACGCGGCGTTGCCACTTACTCAAACGACGTCGCTCCACAGACATCAGCAAAACCAGCAGAAGCACCTTACACAAAACCAACCACCTGCTGAAACTCCTAGCGCTAACTAAACGACGCCGTATCCTCCTCGTGCTACAGGAAGGTTGACCCGCGTTGACAACCAGCAGGCATACAATTCACGCGATAACACCCATAGACTGACGACAGTAAAGTCTACGTCATCCACACAACGCTCAACAGTAATGCTTACGTCGACATATCTGCTACCAGCAGGTAATATAAACTATCGACTGGTTCCTCAAAACGACACCGTTTCGAAATTCTATAGCGCTCTCCTGCTGAAATCCACATAAGCGCTGCTGTCGCCAGCTACCAAAACAAAGAACACGTCGCGCTAAGCTACCAGCAGCAAAGCTTACGTCAGCGACTACGATGCCAGCACAAAGCATGACGTCATCAAAGCTGTCACCAGCAGATACTTCTAAACCCAAAATTCGAAAATCTCCAGAATAACTCTAAGGAGGGAAATCGACCCGAAAACACAATTCAAACATACAAACAGAGATCTGAATCCCCAAAAATAATCAAAATTCGATAACTTCAACATTTCAGGTCTCACAAGTATTGTCGATGCTTGAGTTTGATTTAATCTTGGGAATATATTGGTTAACTAAGTATGGAACCGTTATAGGTTTTAAGCAGAGAACGGTTAAGATTAAAATACCCAGTGAGATTTCATTCTTGTTCAGAGCTGACAGATTTGATTGTACTCCTAAGATAAAATCAGCTCTGAAAGCCCAGCGATGTTTAAGGAATGAATGTCAAGGATTTTTAGTGAGTGTTTCATCGATAGAAAAAGATAAGAAAATCGATTTGGAGGACATATAAGTAGTGAACGAATTTCCAGACGTCTTTCCAGAAAATATCTCAGGTCTGCCCCCAGATCATGAGTTAGAATTTACTATCAATTTAGTACCAGAAGCTGCTCCAGTTTCCAAGTCTCCTTACAGACTTTCCCCTAAGGAGATGAAAGAGTTAAAAGAACAGATACAAGATTTATTGGATAAAGGTTTCATCATACCCAGTACTTCATCGTGGGGAGCTCCGGTGTTGTTCGTGAAGAAGAAATACGGAAGCATGCGTTTTTGTATAGATTATAGAGAATTGAATAAGTTAACAGTTAGAAATAAGTATCCTCTTCCTAGGATAGTTGACTTATTCGATCAATTACGAGGAGCTGCTGTGTTTTCAAAGATCGACCTCAGATCTGGATACCATCAGCTACGAGTTAAAGACACAGACGTGTACAAGACCGCCTTTAGAACAAGATATGTCCATTATGAGTTTTTAGTGATGCCATTTGGGTTAACTAATGCGTCATCTGTATTTATGGATTTGATGAATAGGGTATTTCAACCTTTTCTAGACAGATTCGTTATTGTGTTTATAGACGACATTCTCATTTACTCTAAGAACAAACTTGAGCACGCAGACCATCTTAGAGAAATTTTGCAGATTTTGAGAACTAAGAAATTATTTGCTAAGTTTAGTAAATGCGAATTTTGGATCGAAAAGGTGGTATTACTTGGTCATATTATTTCTAAGAATTGGATAGAAGTAGATCCTTCCAAAGTAGAAGCTGTTCTAGAATGGCCTGTACCTAAGAGCGTAACAGAGGTTCGTAGTTTCTTAGGAATAGAATGTTATTACCGAAGATTTATAGAGGGATTTTCTAATATAGTTGTCCCTTTAACATCATTGACCAAGAAGAATGCTAATTATGATTGGACCCAAGAATGCCAGTCCAGTTTTGAGAAATTAAAGCTGGCATTAATAGAAGCCCCTGTTTTGACGTTATGATCGGGGAAAGGAAATTTTGTGATTTTTACAGATGCGTCGAAGACAGGATTAGGAGCTGTTTTGATGCAAGACAAGAAGGTGATTGCTTATGCTTCTAGACATCTGAAGATTCATGAGAAGAATTAACCTACGCATGATTTAGAATTAACAACAGTGGTTTTCGCATTAAATATTTGGAGACACTATCTTTTTGGAGAGAAATGCGAAATCTTCACAGACCATAAGAGCCTTAAGTATTTCTTTATCCAGAAAGAGCTTAAAATGAGACAAAGAAGATGGCTCGAACTGGTTAAAGATTATGATTGTGTGATTAGCTACCACCCAGGAAAAGCCAACGTAGGAGCATATGCGTTAAGCAGAAGAAACGTGGGTTTAGCTCAGATCTCAGTTCAGATTCCATTAGCGAGAGAGATCAACGGATTTGAACTGGGAATAGTCATGAAAGAGAATGCTGCTAAGCTATCAGTTCTTATGATCCGGTATACTTTGAAAGATCGGATTATAGATGGTCAAGCAAGGGATTATCAACTTCTGAAGTGGAAGAAACAGGATGAAGACAGAGAAGGAAATCTTTATACGACAGAAGGGGGAATTGTGAAATACCAAAATATGTTGTGGGTACCGCGCACGGATGATTTGCTCAAAGATATTATGAATGAAGCCCATAACACACCGTATTCAATTCACCCAGGAAGGATGAAGACAGAGAAGGAAATCGTTTATACGACAGAAGGGGGAATTGTGAAATACCAAAATATGTTGTGGGTACCGCGCACGGATGATTTGCTCAAAGATATTATGAATGAAGCCCATAACACACCGTATTCAATTCACCCAGGAGGAACAAAGATGTATAAATATTTGCAACATTTGTTTTGGTGGCTAGGGATGAAACAAGATAACTCCAATTTTGTCTCCAAGTGTTTTGCCAGCAAGTTACAGCAAAGCATCAGAGACCAGCTGGGATGTTAAAGCCTCTCCGTATACCAGTATGGAAGTGGGATAATATAGCGATGGATTTCGTTGTAGGATTACCCAGGACACTCCATGGATTTAATGCTTTATGGGTTATCATTGATAGATTAACCAAGTCAGTGCACTTCTTACCCATTAAGATGACGTACGGTCTAAACAGGTATGCCGAATTGTATGTTAAGAAAATAGTCAGACTCCATGGAATTCCAAGTTCTATAGTGTCAGATCGAGATCCCAGATTTACCTCGATGTTTTGGAGAAGCCTACAAAGAGCCATGGGAACTAAGTTAACCTTCAGTACAGCGTTCCATCCACAGACAGATGGACAATCAGAAAGAGTTACTCAAACACTGGAGGATTTGCTTCGTGCATGTGTTCTCGACTTTGCAGACAGCTGGGATTCTAAATTGCCCTTAGTTGAGTTCACCTATAACAATAGATACCAAGCTTCGATAGAAATGGCTCCCTACGAAGCTCTATATGGTAGGAAATATAGATAACCAATACATTGGGATGATTTAGTTGAAAGGACAGAAATAGGACCAGATATTATAGAACAAACTACTAAAGCCATCAAACGAATTCGTGATCGAATGAAGACAGCGCAGAGTAGACAAAAGAGCTATGCAGATAGCCATCGTCGAGAGCTGAGTTTTGAAATAGGAGATCATGTGTTTCTAAAGGTAGCACCTATGAAGGGAGTAATGAGATTTGGAAGAAAAGGAAAGCTTAGTCCTAGATTTATTGGACCATTTCAGATTCTGGAGAGAATCGGGACTTTAGCTTATCGTCTAGCATTGCCTCCAGAAATGTCAGATGTGCATAATGTGTTCCACATATCAGCCCTGAGGAAATACATTGCGAATCCTTTGCATGTGCTTAGGTCAGAACCTATCCATCTAACGTCAGATCTGACATACGAAGAAGTTCCAGAGAAGATTCTTTCAAGAGAAAATCGTAAGTTAAGGAACAGGACTATCCCTATGATCAAGATTCAGTGGGTAAACCACACTGAAAGAGAAGCTACGTGGGAAGTTGAATCTGATATGCAAATAAGCTACCCAGATCTGTTTAAGTAAGTAATTTCGGGGACGAAATTCTTTTAAGGAGGGTAGAATTGTAACGACCAGACATTTTAGAGCCACAATTAGAAAGTTATAAGATTTGAGAGATTAAATTGAAATGCTACTTTATTCAACTTCCATTTCGAGTTGAGTTTCAGATTTGAGAATGTAATTGCAGGAGCTGTTTGGTCGACCCTTACGAGCCAATTGAATCCTTCTTTTTATATAAAATGATTCGATTTTATAGCATTATATTTCACTTTAAAATGGAGTAGCATTTTTAAAAGATTTTGACATATTGATTAAACATGTCTCTTCATAAGGAATTTTAATTCATATATATAGGATGTTAGCCACATCATGCATCATCATTTTCAACCAAAAACACTTTCCAAAAAGCAAACGGTGCTCTCTATGAATAAACCGAGCAAAAACTTTCAAAGTTTTTCGAAGGAGACGAGCGGTGCGTACGTGATTTTCCAGATTTCATCTGTAATTGTGTTACAGAATATAGAAAGTAAACTCTGTTTCTTGCTACACTCATGAAGGCGTATATTCAGTTCTGTATGCATGTTTGTATGTGTTTTTTTTAAAGATTTGATGATAGCTACGGCTGTTCTTCAAAAACCATAAAAGTTCATGCTCTGTTTTTATGATGAAGTACGTGGAGTTTGATCCAGAAAGATGTTAGAAAATTGTTTGATGATGTTCGTCCAGTAGTTTCTTGAGAATTCTAAAGATTTTCTTCGAAGTAGCTTACAAGTAGCTTATTCAATTGATTTCAGAAATTTCTTGAGATCTTTTGATTTATTCAGACTGAGGTTTCCTTCGTTGTTTATATTCGTTCAAATGACTAAGTCTGAAATATGGTTATTAAAGCAAAAGCTGAATTTCCATATTGGACAGATTCTAAGTTAGAGTTCTGTTTCTATGTTATTTAAAGCTCAGATCCGAGTTTTTGTTCCAAATATAAATTTGGTCAAAATATGTTTTATTGACCATATCGAATCTAAGTTGACCAATAGGCCAAATCCGAATACCTTCTTCTTCGTTGAGATGCTTTCGTATAATTCAGATTTCATCTTTTTATCATTCAAATCTTCTTAGATAGATACACAAATTACATATTTGAATTCCTTGTTCATTTCCGATTCAATTCGAAAGATTAACTCGATTCATTCGAACAGATTCGAGTGACTTTATTCAGTTTTCATCTTCGCAAGTACTACAGAGAATCATCATAGTGTTCCAGAACATCATCAGAAGTATAAAACCAGTAAACCATACCAGAATGAAAAGAAAAACATATTTACGAAAGAAAGAAAGAGCAGAAAGAAATGTTTACAGAAACGTTCTACAGAAAAGTTTTATAGATTATGTCTTAGACAACAGACGTTCACAGGAGAGGGTGAGGATGCTGGCTGACGAACCAGTGTGCCCATTTCAACCACGGAAGGGAATAAGATATGGTAGACGGACTGTATACCCTTTATATGCGATAGATGGGTTTTGTACACAGCTCTCTAATTCAGATACAGAGTTTGATCAAACGACAGACCTTATGTACATGTGTCTAGCCATAATTACCAGAAAGGAAAGAATAGAGCTCAGTGTGATTTTAATCACCAAACTTAAAGAAAATTATTTCAGAACATATATGTTTATGCTTTCATTCTATACAGATTTCACAGTTCATGTTATTTAGCTTATTTATTCTTAAGCTATTTAGATTTAGATTCCAGTAAAGTAACAGATATCGTTTGCATGTGTTATATGTTATCGATATTCCAGATCTTACCTGCTGAGCTCCTAGGCTGACTAGTGTTCATTTAGTGCAGATGAGCAGTAGGAGCTGGATGGTGATGAGCTGATCGGAAAGATATGTTTATAGTGGACATCTATTTCCGTTATTGTTCTTATTCAGTTTCAGATTTTGTTGTACAAAACTTTAGTTATAGTTTTGTATTATGAAAGATTTCGAGTTCTTTATTTTGTTGAAATCCGTACCAGAATTATTGCTTAATTAATTATCCAGTTTCGTTATTTCAAAACCAGATCTGTTTTAGTTCCGCGCCTTTTTATTTGTTCAGATATGTTTTCCAGTTATCGCATATGGTTTGCGTTTAATTGCATTTTAGCCTGGAAATTAGTAGCGAACTGTAATTGTGAGACCTGGAAATTGTATTAAGGATTAATTGTTGAATTAATCGAGTTTGGTGATTTCTGGGGATTAAGATTTCATTTTGAATGTGGGTTGCATTTTCGAGTTGAGAATTGTGTTTGGAGCATTTCTGGAAAATTTTGAGATTTTCGAAAATTGGGTCAAAACTGGTAGCAGATCCCATGACGTCAGCATCGCATGGTTGCTTAGCGTGGATGACGTAAGCATTTCTGGTTTGAGTTTGTGGGTGAAATCTGGTAGCAGATCCCATGACGTCAGCATCGCGTGGTTGCTTAGCGTGGATGACGTAAGCATTTCTGGTTTGAGTTTGTGGGTGAAATCTGTTGGAAGATCCCATGACGTCAGCATCGCGTGTTTGTGTAGTGGGGATGACGTAAGCGTTGCTGTGGATAGATCTGGTAGTTGGTGAGAAGTTCTTTACGCCGTCGTTTTATGAAGTTTGGTCTGAGATCGGGTATAGCGAGCAGATTTGATGACGTGTGCATTTTCTCCCATTGCGTTGTATAGCAGATTTGCTTGCGTAAGCATCTTTCTTCCGTTGTGGGCGCGCGACTGGTGTAGCGAACAGATTTGGTGACGTAAACAGTTTTCCCCGTGGTCCAATGAGGCGTCGTTTTGGGTCTTGTTGTTGGTTTAGCGCGCGGTTGATGAGGTCTGTTTCTGTCGGTGCATGTTCTTTTAATTTAAACAGATATCTCTCGCACCTATAAATTAGAAGCGTTGGCTTCGTTCCTTTTCATCAGATCTCATACTTAGAAAATAATTCTCACGACTTCGTCCTCTGTTTCTTCAAACCCTTGTCACTGTTCACCGTAACCTTCTCCGGCCATTTCCCATTGATTCCGGCCACCGTTTTTCACGTTCGAGGTAGCGTTGGACTCCTCTCGAAGAGCTCTTTCACCCTATATCGTTTTTGGAAGCTATAGTTAGCTTGGTTGGAAGCACGAAGTTGCTGTTCTTGTGCGCGAGTTTCGTCGTTGCAGGTAGCCTTTCGATTTTAGTTTGGATCTTGTTCCTAGCCTTTTTGTGAGCTTCCTGTTAAGTTATATGGGTTAGATTGAGCACTGGTTTTAGTGGTTAATTTCCAGCCGTGAGCTCTTGAGTGGTTGGCCGTGAGATTTAGTGAGTTGGCCGTGAAATTGGTTGCGATTCCCTGAAATCTGTGCATCGTATATTTTGGCAGATTTGTGCAGGCTGTGACTTGCTTCGTTTCTTGTGGGAATTAAGGTACGGATCTTGAGCTTATAAATGCAGCGTTTAATGGCTTGGATGAAATGGTGGTTGCTTATAGGATGACTGTCGTGTGCTTATTGCCTGTTGAGACTGTCGATCTATGAGTTGGCTTTGATTTATGTGTTGTATACATGCTGTTGGTATTGTTGCTGTGCATATATTAGTATGCTTGTTATTCCAGCATTGCATACACGCATTTGTATTTCTTCCCAACCTTTGAGCCATCGTTGTCTTGTTGTTGCTGTTCTATACTAACAGGATGCGATCCCTGCCGGGTCTTGTTAGCCCCTATGCGCCGAGTGGACCTGTTGAGGCTACCACAGTTCATAGGTTGGGCAACGGCAGTTTGTGTTTTGATGCACCTGGTATTGGTGGGCGAGTAGGGGCGAGTGGGTAGCTCCCACACTTCTGCACTCACCGTGGCCACAGATCTGTTGCAGATTTCTTTTTGAGCTATGCATTCCTTTCTTTGGCTTCCTATTCTTGGATGTTGTCCCTCATATCATGCATAGCATCTGCACTTTCATTACTTGCTGTTTATTGCTGAATTATAGTTGCTCTCCGTACTGGGGTTTAACCCCATGTCCCTCTGGGGCTTGGTTTGTTTCCTTGTTTGTGTTGTTTTCAGGGAACCCAGGTTTTACAGTTGGCAGATCGCCTTGTTGGTTTTAAATTGGAATCTTACTTTGAGTATCGCATTATTTTAAATTATATCGTTTTAAACCGTCGGGCCTAAAAGCGTAAATTTTACCCACTTTTTGATAAGCTTCCGCATGTGTTTGTCTGATTTGAGCACGAGGCCTGACTTTTTGGTATCAGAGCTTAAGCTGGGATAAGCTCAATTCCTTTGATCACACTTGAGTCTAGGCACAGTGTTGCGTATTGCATGTGCTTGACTTATATGACTACGTGCTGCATATTTTGTGTTATATGCTTTCTTTGCTGTATCTGTTCTGTTTTTCCTTATCCTGTTGATGTTTTAGATGCCATCTAGACATCGTGGTCGTAGTAGGGGTCTCTTCCAGGAATCAGGAGGACAGAATGAGGATCAGTCTAGTGCGCCTAGTCATACTCTTGAGAGTAGTGGAGAGGAGGAGGCTGCAGCTCCGCCGGCTCCGGTAGAGAGAATGGATGTGGTCATAGCTCGGTTTCAGAGGATGAGTCCTCCTATCTTCAATGGTGATGAGTCGAGTGAGGACGCGGATTCTTGGCTCCATAGCGTCATACATCTGTTTGATCGAGCCCAGTATGACGATGATCTCCGATTGAGTTTGGTGACCTTGTTGTTGAGGAAGGCAGCCGAGCGTTGGTGGCGAGGTGCGTCTAGTACCTTACTGGAGGCTGGAGTTGGTATCACTTGGGACAGTTTTTGTGAGAACTTCCGGAAGGAGTATGTCCCTGATTCGTATGTGGCTGCCCGTGAGCGGGAGTTTGAGTTTTTGGAGCAGGGCTCGATGACTGTACGCGAGTATGCTCGCAAATTTTCTGCGTTGTTGGCTTATGTTCCGCATGTTGCTGGCCGGGAGAGGGCCAAGAGTACCAGATTCGTGGAGGGCTTGAATGAAGAATTTTATCAGAGTGTTTTGACAAGCAAGCCCAAGTCGTATGCTGAGGCCGTGGATACTGCTATCCACATTGAGGAGGGCATGATGAGCCGTCGTACGCGCAGGGCGCAGGTAGCGCAGGCAGTACAGAGTGGTAGACATGTTGGTCAGGGAGCTCAGTCGTCTCAGAGTTCCCAGTCCGCTCATTTTCCTCAGCCGCAGCAGCAGCAGTTGTATGCGAAGTTTTCCAAGTGCGAGTTCTGGTTGCAACGCGTTGTATTTCTGGGCCATATCATTTCAGCAGATGGCATTTCTGTGGATCCCAGTAAAGTGGATGCTGTGTTGAACTGGGAGCGACCGAGAAATGTGTCTGAGATTCGCAGTTTCTTAGGTATGGCTGGCTATTATCGTCGTTTTATTGAGGGGTTCTCTTCTATAGCAAAGCCGATGACCCAATTGACCCAGAAAGATAAACGGTTCGTTTGTACTGAGCAGTGTGAGAATGCGTTTTAGCTGCTCAAGGAAAAGTTAACTACTGCGCCTGTGTTGGATTTGCCGCCCGGATCAGGTGGTTTTGTTGTTTGTTCTGACGCTTCGCTTAATGGATTGGGTTGTGTGTTGATGCAGAATGGTCGAGTCATTGCGTATGCCTCGCGGCAGTTGAAACCGCACGAGACTCTTTACCCAGTTCATGATTTGGAGTTAGCAGCAGTGGTCTTTGCGTTAAAGATCTGGCGTCACTACCTGTATGGCGAGCAGTTTGTGGTGTACTCCGACCACAAAGTTTGCAGTATCTGTTTTGGCAGCCTGACTTGAACATGAGACAGCGTAGGTGGATGGAGTTGTTAAAGGACTTTGACTGTGAGATTAAATACCAGCCTGGGAAGTCGAACGTAGTGGCTGATGCTTTGAGCAGGAAGGCTAGTGAGATGCTTGTGTCGTTGTACATCTTTAAGGATCAAGAGCATCTTAACACTACGGGTTGGATATTCTACCCGGCTGAGGATTGTGTGATGGTTTCATCGTTCCAAGTGGAACCGCAGATTGTTTCTAGCATTCGAGCAGCTCAGAGGACTGATCCATCTATCCATGAGTTGAAATTGAAAGTCAGGGCTGGCGAACTTGAGGATTATTCCGTCTCTTCTGATGGTTGCTTGAGGTTCCGTGCAGGTTGGTTGTGCCTAACCTCATCGATTTGAAGGAGTAAATCCTTCGAGAGGCGCATTGCAGCAGACATAGTGTCCATCCGGGTGCACGGAAGATGTACCATGCTTTGAAGCCGCACTTTTGGTGGGCTGGCCTGAAGAGTGACGTGGCTGGTTTCGTTGATCGTTGTTTGAATTGTCAGATGGTAAAGGCCGAAAGGATGAGACCTGGTGGTCTGTTGCAGAGTTTAGAGGTGCCCCAATGGAATTGGGAGCACATTGTGATGGATTTTGTGACGCATTTTCCTCGTTCCAGCCGAGGATGCGATGCTGTTTGGGTGGTTGTAGACCGTTTGTCTAAATCTGCACACTTCATTCCCTATGGGATGACCTTCTCGTTGAAGAAGATGGCGAAGCTGTACGTTGATTTTGTTGTTAGATTGCACGGTGTGCCAGTTTCAATTGTGTCTGACCGAGATCCGAGGTTTACTTCCAGGTTTTGGAAGAGTTTGCAGACAGCTTTGGGAACTAGATTGGCTATGAGTACCGCGTATCATCCCCAGACAGATGGCCAATCTGAGCGAACTATCCAGACGTTAGAGGATATGTTGCGTGCTGTCGTGTTGGATTTCAGAGGTAGTTGGAAAGACGCGTTTTCTTTGGTTGAGTTTTCGTATAATAACAGCTATCAAGTGACGATTGGCATGGCACCTTTCGAGGCTTTGTATGGCCGCAAGTGCAGATCGCCAGTATGTTGGGAAGAA